>JAAGKR010002591.1:0-26718 GCA_011419295.1 Clarias macrocephalus | reverse complement strand
ACAAAAAACAGAACTGATTTCTAAGTCAAACAGCACCTATACAAACTATAGCGAAATATACACTCACTCACTCACTCACTCACTCACTCACTCACTCATCGTCTATACCACTTTATACCATATTCAGAGTCATGGCGGGGCTGGAGCCTATCCCAGGAGGCTTAGGGCATGAGGCGGGGTACACCCTGGACAGGCTGCCAATACCACACTCTCTCACACTACAGGAAATTTTAGGAACACCCATTAGCCTAATCTACATGTCTTCTTGCCTTTCTAATTACTGTGCATGATCGAGCCGACACAGGTTTGACGGCGAGCTTAATTCTGTTTTTAGTGAGCAGACGGATGGAGCGCTCCTTCAGAGGGACCGCCTCGTCAAAGTTTCTGAGGGCCCTGTCAGCGTGAAAAGAACATGACCTTTAAGTTGTATCAGCATGTTTGCTGGTGCATACAAGGGAGTAGAAAAAGGTTTTTCACTACGTCACTATATTTAAGAACAATTTCTGTGTTCAGATGTTCATGTGGTGAATACTGAATACGCTCTAGTATTTACAGCTTATTTCATGTACTGTAACTGCATTATCATATGCCAAATCAGATCAGCTTCAGATCCTATCTGAATTCAAAGTAGAACATCGGAGTTTAAAGAAGAAGGCTCTTGTTTCTTCACTGTAGTGCCTGGTTTGAACTGACAAAGAGTGTGTCGGTCATGCAACGCACATTTCTTAGATATTATGCAGAAAGCCTGTGTCTGACTCAGGCTCTTAATCACAGCGTGTGTATGAATCTACACTGGTGGTGATGGAATCCAGAGACATCAGGATCAGACAGAGAGTAGCAGGAGAAGCAGATCAAGGATTTTGGCCTTGCTTTATAGGTTTATTAAAATTTTACATGATCTCTACTGCTGGCGAAGTAGCAACTGCACCCATAGCAAACCTTTTTTTTTTTTTTTAAAGACTCAGGATTTTTTTTTTCTTCTGTAGTAAAGGAGAAAAAAAATACATGCCAAAACACTGCCTTGATCTCTTACACATACAGTATGTAATAAATGCTCTCATTATCTGAACAAAACTGTATATACTGTAGTAAATAATCTCTACTTGAGTACATACGGTGTGTAATTTTTCAGCATATTTCCTTTGCCTGAATCTATTAGCATGCAGCACCCTGTAGTGTATCCCTTTCCGTGGGCCGTGGATTAGCACATTTCGCACTTTTATCAGCCGACTCAATCTTTAGTTCCATTTTTTGCTTATTTGCATTTTCTTACATGCATGTGCTAGGCAACATGATGCTCACGTTGATTAGCTGAACGTTTCAGAAGATGACCAGTTCATATAAGATTTTTCGAACCCCTGCACATTCCAGATACGCTCAGCCTTGGCATATTTACTTTTACAACAACAATAACACAACAACAAAAATGCATGGTATGCATCATACATAAGCACTGTAACACCAGATCTATGCTAACTAGGTAAAGCTCGCCAAGTGTGCATAGCTATATAGTATATAAAATTCACTGCCTCCAGACAACCCCCTCCTCTTTTTTTTTTTTAACCCTAACTGATGCAGTGAGCAGCTTCTGATTTCTCAAACATGCCTGAAGGCGCATCATGTGACAACAAAAACAAAAAGATGGTGTGTTTCAGAAGAGTCATATTATTATTATTATTCTAGACCTGGATCAAGAAATGAAAACAACTAAGGAATGATGGAATTGGGTTAAGAACTTTCCAAAACATTATTAAAACTTGGAAGGATAGTGCTGAAAAAATGTGGTCAGGAAAATAATTATGAATGATCCTGATCGATGTGGAGAACTTGCATAACACAATTAAATCAGCTGATGACCTGAATGTTCTGAATGACCAGATTATCACATCAGTACTTTTTTTTCTTTTTCGGCTGAAATTGTTAAAGGTTCTGGGAGCGTGAGAAATCATTTGTCATTGCAAAGTTTTGCACTTAACCGCACTGAAAGTCTGGGATGTGCTTAAAGTTTTTATAGAGTGGTTTGACTCTCTCGCCATCAATACAAGCCCTCAGCCAAAAATCAATGCAACTCTGGATGGAAATAAACGTTGTGATTTTGTGTATGTTTTTTAAATTTATGCCATGGCAAATGCATGCCATAATCAAAGCTATGTTCCAATGACGTATTAGACTGCATGACATGAAAAATTTTTTTTTATAATGTATTATTATTATTATTATTATTATTATTATTATTATGTAAGCAGAATATTACTGTAATGAGTACCGGTACTTTTGATTTTAAAGGTAGAATTGTATGGTACAAATATTTCACTACAGAATGAGTGAAAAGTACATAGGAATTAAAAAATGGTCATAAAGTCCATATTTCTAATACAAATTTATTGAAACTAATTGTATATATACTTTATTACCTATGAAAATAAAAGCAAATCTTTAAATTTCAATGTGGCATCAACCAGTTTCCTCAATTGGCCGTGGTTGGAATGCACAGTGTCCTGAAGGAAGCCGTTTGGGATATTGCTGAGAACCTCCTGAATCTGTGCCATGGAGTCCTCCAGTGTGTGTGGCTTTGTCCTGTACACCTCCTCCTTTGTGTAGTCCCACAGGAAAAAATCACGTGAGGTGAGATCTGGACTTCTTAGAGGCCACTCATGAGGTCCGCGTCATCCCAGCCAACGTCCTGGAAAATGCTGGTCTAACCACACACGCACAGTAAGTAAACAAAATAGGGTTGGTACTCCGGTCATACTACAACTTCTATAACCATTAAATATTGCCTAGTTAATTTTCACCCAGCCTGTATAAATCAAGGTCCTAAAATGATCTTCTGTTATTAAATATGGTCAAAACGTATTTCATAAATTTGAAAATGGGTAAAATGAGTAACCCTGACTCACTGATTCCCAAAAAGCATTAAAAATGAAATCATACAGAGACTGTAGCAAACAGCAAACTTGGCAACATTGTACAATGATTGTTCTGTCGAGGAAAAAATAATCACCAGAGGAAACAGGTAGTTGCATTAAATGATGGCTTATCAGAGCAAGATATTGATAATAACTTTCATGTATTGTGTGTGGATAAATGGTTTACTGCAGTGCTCAGGGTGGGTTGCATTCACACATGCAGCATGGGTAAACACACACATACACACTATGTCTGAGTGCAGAGGCGGCCAGAGATGAAGCACAATCAGTGGACACTGTGTGGGTGTTGAGTGATGACCAAACAATAGCAGAGAATCAACTCACCATGAGACTCAATAAAGCAGCACAAGGTCATAGGAGCACTGTCCAGCTGAACCTGTGCCTGCATGTGTGTCCTTGTGCGTGTGGGTGTGAGGGCTGTGTGGGCCGTTATCACACACATAATACACTGCCAATCCATGTATCAGGATAAGCGTGATGAACTTTGCTCTAACACTGACCTTACACGTGAAATGTCACGTAGTGTATAAGAGACAGTCTGGATAGGTGTAAATGAAGACCCAGGTCAATTAGTCTATTAGACTGGTATTGTTGAGCATAGCATGTGGTATAAAATGTTTAAGACTGTAAACTGTGAAGATCATAGCTAACAGTCGACATTTGTAAGAGTAGGTTATGCACAGTATTGCGATGTGGGATTTTTGTCTCTGGAAAATCTGCTTGAAATTTTCCATGGACTAAATACGCGTATTAATCGCAAGCTTTAAAAACGTGCTGCACTACTGTGGAAAAACACGTTTCTTTTGATGGTTAACATTTTCCCACAAAAAAACAGACTGGTGGCGCCAAACAAGAGCGCAATACACTACTAATACTCAATCAATGCACTACTAATACGCTTTGTGTCCGCTGCGGAGAAACTTTCTGAATGCACTGTATAATCCCAAATTATTGAGAAAGGAGAATGGAAGTGAGTCCCGTTTCGATATGGCTGCTGCCGCCCCCCCCCCCTCCTCCTCCCTTGTTTATTATGCTTGAACCCTGTTCCAGCATGACAATGCCTCATGTAAGCAGCATGAAGACAAGGATACCTAACTTTGGATTGGAATTACTCAAGCAACCACAATGAACCACCTTTGGTATGAATTGAACAGGGGCAATTCTAGAGGGGGGTACGGGATGTCAGCGGGTCCCCCTCAAATATGATTGACCCTCCTAGTGCCCCCAACATCGTTGGGCAAATGTACCGTGAACCTGACAATGCCAAACTTCATTGGATCAGAGCGCTGTTAATGACTGCTTGATCTATGAAGGGGGATCACAGTTCCGTGATATTCAAAATGGAAGAGAGAGACGCACACTATGACTCAACCACAACACGTCACACTCATGGAATGCAGGAATCGCCCCTGGAACTGGAGCACCAACCACGTCCCAATCCCGGTCCTTCTGACCTGATATCTGTATGTGAACTCACTAGTGCTCTTGTTGCTGAATCACATCCCCACAGGATCTTCCCAGACAGGTGGAGTTTATTATAGCAGCAAAAGCCTACTAAATCTGGAATAAACAGGTGTGATGGCCTGGTGTCCACATACTTTTGATCTTACCATGTACAATTGTCTGTTTTATTGCTTACTGTGTCCTACAGTAATAAATGATATAAACGAGCCAAATCAGCCTTAAGTAATGGGTGAGTTTTAAGGTGAGTGGATGCTGATTTAGACAGCACAGCATTAAGCTGGTGGCTATAAGCTTCTCTTTCTTCTTTTGCTTCATTGACCTTATAAATCTATTGCAAAACCAACCAAACATCAGGCACCAAAAATGTCTGGGATGATAGACTGCATATTCAGTGAGAAGAATATTACATTCTATGAATTGAATTTCAGTTGTGTTGTCTAGATAGCATTGATGTAGGGAATAAAACTTCAGGACATACTATGATAAGAATACAGTATAATCAATGCTGTGATGTGAACTGATACAGACCAGGGTTGCTGATACAGTACTATTTTGCAGTAACAGCACATCCT
Organism: Clarias macrocephalus; assembly: GCA_011419295.1. NCBI lineage: Eukaryota > Metazoa > Chordata > Actinopteri > Siluriformes > Clariidae > Clarias > Clarias macrocephalus. The sequence continues at coordinate 21,752 of JAAGKR010002591.1, read as the reverse complement.
GAAGCTTTAATTCTTACTTTTAATTTTGTATAATTATTTTTACACTACAGTTTCCTCTCAGGCAAAACCACAGCCACTCACATTTGGCTTTGGCAACCAGTTCCTACACGGTGCCTTTGTCCTAGTAATCAACCTGAATGTGCTACACCTGGCTATGACTGATTATAAACTCTCTGATTACTGGGATCTGCTTGCTGGACATAGATCTTTGCCTTTACTGTATAACATGGTGGCTGGGTGGCATAGTGATTAACACTGTCGCTTTGTATCTCCAGGGTCTGGGTTTGATTCCACCCTCAGGTCTGTGTGCGTGGAGTTTCTCACAGTGCTTGGTGGGTTTCCTTCTGGTGCTCCGGTTTTCTCCCACAGTCCAATGCCATGTAGATTAGGGTGAAACAGCATGAGTGTGTGTGTGTACTGATGGACTGGCACGCTGTCCAGGGTGTACCCAACCTCATACCCCAAGTCTCCTGGGATAGGCTCCAGACCCTCTGTGACCCAGTATACAGCGGTGATAAAGCGGTATAGATGATGATGATTGAGAAAGAGAGTGATCCCAGAACAAAACAGCACTGAGGTAGACACAATTAATGTAGGAACACAATAAGGAACCTCTTAGTTTAAAGATCATTAAAAATAATGATCCACATATGAACAAAAATAAACTACCATATATCTAATGTATAAAATGTATATATAAAAATCAACTCCTGCAATATTCATGAATTTGATTCTAAACTACTTTTGTATTGGGACAGAAGAAAAACAGACATTTATACTATCTCAGAAGTCTCCACTTGATTGTTTCCTGCTGTAAGTGACATACAGTAAATAGTCGCTTCGGGCACCCAAAACATCCAGGAGCCCCATGATGATTACAGTAGATATGCACACTATCATTTGGTAAAAATTTTGGTACCACAGTGGGTTAAGATCTGGTGTAAAAGGAATAGAAATGATGATAAAGCATTGATTGATTACAAAACACTCATCTACGCATCTAAATTGGAAAACACAGAAAGCAGAACCAGATTCCAAAGACTGGTAAGAAATGAGGCAAATATTTTGGCAAGTAGTCTCTCCTTTAGTAACAAGTTTTTTTGGGACGGGGGGATTTTCCCCCAATTTTCTCCTTAATTTAGTCATATCCAATTCCTTCCCGTCACATGATGCCCCCGACCGTATCTTTTTGAACTGCCTGCTTATGCACTGTTGGGGTGGCGTAGCACACTCAGAGGACAGCGCTATCCTCTCCTTCCGCTTGCGTGAGCTAAAATACGTCCCTGATTGGCTGTAGAGCCATAATTAATGTGGAAGCACTAAGCGCCTCACATCCAACCCTTCTGAGAGAGCTCGGCCAATTAGACCCTTGGCTGCGGTTGCAGCATCAACTGGGGATCGGACCAGCGATCTCCGGATGATAGGGCGAGCACTTTTACCACTGCGCCATCCGGGGGGGCTGTAACTTTGGTTACAAGGTAATGGGAAAAGTTGCTTGCTAACTAGCTAGCTAAAGTCTGGATTTAGAAGCATTAGGCTAGAACATCAGTAGCCTGTTTAGTCATTCCAGATAATAAATTCGTGCATATAAAAAAAAATATGATAGGTGTGGGTGGAGGGCCTAAGTTGTCGCTTAGAGCCCCTAAATGCTCAGAAACGGCCCTAATTCTGTCACTCGGTTTTAATCGCAAGTGCTCATATGCAGCAAACAGGAATAAAGTGTTATGTTTAGGGAGTTGCATGAGTCAAGAGTGTCTATAGGTTTTTAAGCACTGCTTTGGTCTAATCACCTCTTTGACAGATGGTCTGTAAATCAGAGAGCGAGCCATGGCTGGTGCCAGCGAGTGTTTGATCTCATTCCAGGGCCTTGAAACAACTTGCTTATTTTCAGCTCAGTTTTGGCTCTCCGCTCAAATAAAACACGGAGAGATGAATGCGCTGACAGGTCATTGTGTGTCAAGCTGTCGCTCTGTAATGGCTACATCTTTCAGCTGGGGAGCCCAGATCTGCAGAGGAGGACAGGACAGAAAGAGAGAGAGAGAGAGAGAGAGAGAGAGAGAGATGGAAGGACAAGAGATTGAGGAAAAGCGAGATGGGTACAGGCAAACAAGGGCGAAAGAGAAAAAGAGAGTGATACAGGAAAACGTGGACAGAAACAGACAGATAGCGAGAAGGGTGAGGAAAAAAAAGCAAAAAGAAACTAACAAAAAAGTATAAAAAGGACCGAAAAAACAAGATTCTTCTTTTCTCAGCTCACAGCGCATCTTCTCCACAACCAAACACTTGTCATGTTGAGGGAGAAGTTGAATGAATTTTTAATGATATTGGGTACAACTGGTGCTTTGAAAATCTGCTGTAGTTATTTTTTTTCTCTTCGTTAGCCAAGGCTTGCTAATGCATCAGAAACCCTAGGAGCGTATCCCGGGGAAGAAGAAGAAGAAGAAGAAAAAAAAGAGCTATAATTGTGTTGTTCTAATATCATGCCTCTCCTTAATGTTCTGCTGGTAATCAAGGCAGCGTTATTTTTTTTCTATTTAATATACAGTATTCTCTTATTGCATCATATCTCATACAAATCTTGTCAATTACAATTGCCCGTGTATGACAGTTCAAATAATAATGTACATTTTCTTGAATTCTCTTTGCGAGCTTGGTTAATCAAGCTTCGGAAGAATGATTGCGCCGTTCATATGAATTCTGTCTGTTCGCTCTCAGGTCGCGTGCATCCGTTTGCACCTCTCATTTTCCAACCTAATCAGCAAAAGGAATACATTAAGGCGCAGTCGAATGAATGTCCCTGATGCAATCAAAATGAAGGCATGCTCGCGGAAATCTAGAAAACAATGGCTGATGCGCTTGATAATGCTGACCATCTTCCGTATTAGAGTTCAACTGTGTGAAATTTTTCGGGGGAAAAAAAAAAAGGCGAGCAGTGCAGAAAATCCGAATGACTGAGGAAAAAAGAGACACAGGCAATATTTTCATACATGATAAGTGTGAGTTTATGGCCCTTTGATTTGAATAAATGAATTGGATGCATTTGATATGATTGAAAGGAGATTAGTATTCAAATGGGTGGCCTAGGGCCCTGGTGCACGCCGCTCACTCCAAATCTCTTTAATGCTGGCAAACCCGGCGCTGCCGTACGCCATGTGCCATTTGAGCTGGAGAGAAAAACGGAGAGAGACTGTTACAGCAATTCCATGCATTATTTATTTAGTGATATTAACTACTTCAGCCCTGTTATTAAAACAAGAAGCTTTTGCTTCGAATAGCGGAGATGAATGTTAACAATTCATGCGATTTAATTCAGAGCCTGTCTTTGTGGCACCGACTAGAAATCTGTGAGTTTTCTTTGTTTTACTCGTCTCCGTCTGGAGCACGGTTGATGAAAGGGAGGATGATTTTGCGGGATGAAGGTGTGGCCTTTCCAACACCATACTGATCGCTGGAAAATATCATAATATCTTAATTGTACAGTAGTACGGCACTACTGAATTTTCTGAAATTCGTGAATTAAAGGCCATTCATTCTTGTTGCTATTTAATAAAGATTATAATTTTAGTCTCCAACTGCAAGGTTTTTGTTTGGTTTTATTAACTTCAAGGGAGAGAAAAAGTCAGGCTTGTGAATGAAAGACTATTTATAACTGCTATCCTGTAAATGATCCAACTTGTTTTGTGGCAATTTCGCAGTGATGTTTTATTAATAATATGGGGGCGTGCAAGTCAAACCAGGATTTTATTTATTTACTTATTTATTTATTTATTGTGAATAAAGTATAAAACATTTTATTGACAGAAACTTTTAACCACAATATTGTGTAAACATTATAAATGACTATCCCTGACGAGGTCTCTCAGAGCTGATCTTAATCGTACCTGATCCTTGGAAATCGACAAGTATCTTACGCATCTGTCTGTGGGAACTGTATACACAATCACCACTTGCATGTTACAGGTACTCAGCCACTTACTTATTGCCACACCCCCCTGACCTCATTCCAAGCCATTTCCATGTCCCAATAAATGGGAAAGCCTGTGTTTCAGACCTAAAGCAGGCAATCTGATCATTGTTCAACCGTACTGAGAAAACTTTCTACCTTGATGCTATCCAAGCGCTAGTGAAACACTGAGATAATTGCATTAGTTTAGCAGGTGAGTATATAATGAGATAAAGATCTCATATCATAAAAAGTCCCGGTTTGACTTGAACACCCTGATAAATTAAGAATTATAACCGTTTTCAAATTATTGTGGGAATAAGAGAAATAAAATACTTGAGAATGTGCTACAGTAAAATAATTCTCCTTGGGTATCATGCCACGCTGTCTTGCCATGTTTTATTCCTTATATCAATTAGAAAACCAAAATCCAAAATATCCAATTGTTCTGTATTAGATTTGATTGGGTTCATGTAGTCACTCTTTTTTTTTTTTTTTCTAAAAAGAAGTGTTAAATAAATATGAATTTCTCAGCAGACTGAAAGACAGAACAAGTGAAAACGAAAAGGGTGCACAAGGCCCTTAGATAGATGAAAAAGAAAAAAGCTTTTAAGTAGTAATTGAATTCATTTCGCTAAGTAAGCACAACTGAGTGGGAGTGTTGTGTTACCGACAGAGACTTCCATGGAGAAAATGAGCCCCCCATGACCCCAGGGTCACAGAGGTCAAGCCCATTTCAAAGTGCCTGAGATGTTAGCCACCCCAACCGCTTTTCATCCCTAACCTTCTGCCCATCTGAAACGAGCCCAACACCAATCATCTCTGTAGGTGTGTGTATGTGTGTTGTACCATATCCGTGTGTGTTCGGACTGGGGAGGGTGGTGGTGGTGGTGGTGGTAAGGGGGGATGTGGGTTAATCCTGAGCTGCTAGCCCCAGAGGTATGAAGGGAGAAGAGAAGCGGGAGGTGGTAGATTTGGCCAGGCCTGGGCTGCCCATAGTGAATGAATGGCTTTAGTGCAGCACCCAGACAGAAAAATCAATGCCTCATACGAGGAGGCTGCGGGGGTTAGGCTCCCATGTTCATGTCAACAAGGCTATTGGTTTTCTTAATACTCCAAAGTTGGCGTTTCCCTTGCTGCTGGAGGGAGGGTGGGCCGGCGTGGTGACTTGTGTGGTCAAAGCTTAACAAAGGGATTCAGCCTCCAACCCGCAACCCGAGTGCCAAGCCCGGCCAGTGCGAGCCACGATTAATTATCAGCCGCAGCGGAGCGCCATTCGTTTCAGCTCTGTCTCCCGCCGCATGAGCACGCCGGACCAAAACAGTGAGCTGCTGAGGAGCAGACAGGGCCGAGTCCTTGAAAAAGTGAACTGCTAAAGAGGAGGCTTTAAATCCTGTAATCACATCTTCATGTAAAATAAAATGAAAGACTGAGCGTTTCTTTAAACCCGGTTTCCTACAGTACTATATGTATGATAAATATCTAATTATTTTTCGGTAAAAAAAAAAAAAAAATCTTATTTAACATTTCTTAAGAAGGCTCTCAGTTTTAAAGCAATACTTAACATTAACAAGGACCTTTTAAAATGACTATGCAATTAATAAGGTTAACAAGAATAATTAACAAACAAGTATTAATTGATGTTTGTTTCAATACTTATTCCACCTGTGATTTAAAACCAGCCACTGAGTATTGATGACGGGGTCACCGTGAGTAAATATGTTAGGACGGCCCTTTCAGTCTCGCTTATAAATTCCACAAATTAATTCCACAGGTTAATTAAATTAAATGAAATTAGTTAAGGAGTCAATTTAGGTTGGTTGTTGAAAAATTTTCAGTCATATAAAGTGTCCATGTATGCGTTTATTATTTAGGTTAATATTATTTAAATCAACAGTAATTAATAGCAGTGTTCATTTTGTTTTGTAAAAGGTTTATAAATTCTAAATGGAGTTCAAATGTAAAAAAAAAAAAAAATGCAGATGTATCAAGCATTATGTAACCAAATAGAATGGATAATAATCCCAATCCCAAGTATTTCATGCTGGCGATGCTGGATGAGTGTTATGATGTTTTTTGTTATTTTTTTAGATCTTCAGATGTAATCAAAACAAACTAAGCAAATAAATCAAACAATAACAAAGTTATCTGTTGTCTGTTTATTATTAATGAATTAATTATAAGTACAGTATTAGTGTTTGTTTGCTTGTTTGCCCCCCCCCTCCCCCAGGCTAACGTTAGAACTAGAGATTTAAGACCAACAGGTGCTGCAAATTATTTTCTGACTCAAATTTGCAATTAGCTTACTTCAAGTCACATACATAAAGATTAAAAATGCACTACTGGGTGGCAGAGTGAATGTCGATTCAGATCAGGAACAGCAAACTAATTTGACCAAATAAGGGAGAATAAAGTACATGAGGCAAGTTTTACATCAGCGGGAAATATGTGTTTCTCGAAATAAAAAGGCTGCTTAAAAGCATTTCTGACACACACACAGCAAAGTACCCCCAATGTGCTTGGTTTTCTATTTAAAAAAAAAATAGAAGAAAAGTGCTGTAGACCTAATTCCATTAGTGTTCTCAGGATGCTTGATGCACCACTGATATATTTTCTAATAAGAGAAAGGGGAAACCAGCCAGGTAATTACTGCTTTAGTACCTTACTGCGCAGAAAACACACACACACACAGAGCGCCACACACACTTGCCCGCGCCACCCTCGTCTCCCCTTCTTTCTCCCCTCTTCTTGCTACGTTTCTAATGTTACAGCATTGTACAGCGCACGTGCTGTCTGTGTTGCAAATTTAAGCCTTTGTTTCTCTTAAGTACCTTTCTTTTAGTTTTCCCCCATAACCCCTCTCATGTGGCGTGACGGAACACATACACTCCTTTAATCACAACTGCCCCGGTGCTGCTGTTAGTGCTAGGGGCAGGAGCTCTGGAGGAGCGAGGGAGAGGGGGCTCGACGAGTGGTGGGGTGGAAGGTGTGTGTGAGTGTGTGTGTGTGGAGGGGGGGGGGGGGTGAACATTGCTCACCCGGAGCAATCGGATGAAAACGCAGTGCAGATGTAATTTGTTTTCAATGGCTGTTTCAAAAGAATAATTGTGGTGACACTGGCCGATCGATAGTATGGATTTTTGTTTTCGAGCGCACTGTGTGTGTGGTGCTAAGAGGAGGCAGGAAATACAACACTGCGGCCCGAATACAATAAAAATGGATGGTGGAGCTAGAAGGGTATTTGTGGGGCTGCTTGCCTTCACGTGGCCGGTACACATCATCGGTGGGATTACGGAACGCGTCCTCTGGGCTCCAGGAGTTAGAGCTGGATATGTGGCCAATGCTTCTTCTTCTTCCTTCACACACACACACACACTCTCTCTCTCTCTGCTGAGCTTTCAAGGGAAAAACATTGCCGATACTTGAATAAACTCACTTAAGATGAAACACAGAAATGGCAGAAGGAAAAAAAAAAAGAACTGGAAAGCTACAGCACAGCAAGACTGTACAGGGGGAACTTAGAGGAAGAAGAAGAAAAAAATATGCTTTACGCACAATTTCTTTCCCCATCTCTTTGACTTTAATGTTTAATGCCGATGTATATTGATATCCAGCACACAATGTAAAACTGAACACTTCCACAATGTTTAAAAAAAAAAAAAAAAATCTGAAAGGTCTTTTTATTAGCCTGCAAATTAAACCGAGCATTATCTTTTGTCTCTCTGAGCCAAATAGGCTTAAGGCACAAAAAAAAAAGAAAATAAATCACCAGATCACTTAGTATGCAGTCCAGCCGAACCCCTGTTGTCTGATGTTTTAAACAAGCTCGGCTCTTGTATAGATCCATGTCCTTCATTTAACAGATCCATAAACTAATGAAGGTGAATATGCGGCACCAAATTAATTTAAGGAATAAATAATTCAGGTGATTTTGTTCATTAGGGCAAATACAAACACCGCAGGCACTGATTTAAAAACAGCGCTTAGGATTTTTCTTTCTTTTTTCCTTTTTTTTCATTAGGGAGAAGTTAAAATATTTAACAATAAAATGTAAAAAAAAAAAAAAAAAAAACAGCAAATTAATCCAATTTATCATGACATTACTGAGAGCTGTCTAGTATGGTGGTGGTTGTTATTGTTGCTGTTATTATTACTGTGTGTGTGTGTATGTGTGTAAGGAGGGGTGATCAGATTGTTCGCTCTTGAGATTTTCCTCCAAATCACTTTCCTATGAACTGGATAATGGGCAGTTTGCAAGACCTTCAGATTGGACTTTGTTTCTCCTGCTGTGAAGGTTCAGGGCATCTCTCATTTGTCTGCACACACGAAGAACCACTGTGCTGGAGATACTGGCCATATTTGCTTTCCTCCTATAGGTTGCACATGTGTGTGAGAAAAAGAGAGACTGAATGAGAACGAGACATCATTCTTTCCAAGTCTCAACGTTCATGATCTCTCTCTCTCTCTCTCTCACACACACACGCACACACACACACACACACACACACACACACACACACACACACACACACACACACACACACACACACACTATGTGGTATCCCCGTGTGACCAGTGGCCACCGGAGGCTCGGGCCTGATTTATTAGTATAGCCCCAGCTCCTGTCCTCTGCCTGACTGCCTCTGCAATGGAGAAATTTCCTCCTTTTTTTTTTTTTTAAACAGCAAACCTGGTGCATCAGAGTCTATCATTGTATTCAGTGTCTTTTTTTGACCTCTTTGCTTTCCCATGATGTTATGGGTTCATTCCAGCCAAAATGTTTCTGTTTCTAACTGACTGGAAGTCCTTTCGCTGGAATATCACTCTCCGCTCTCTTGTCCATCTATAATGTCTGACAAGAATCCAGGTTTGTGTGCACCGTGATATAATTCCATCAAAACATCACTCGCCTTTTTAAATGAGCCGGTTTTACATTACTGACTGTTTCAAAATGCAGCCCATAATGGCACTTTTTGCAGCATTTGCCAAGCTCAAACGCTCTCTCTCTCTCTCTCTCTCTCTCTCTCTCTCTCTCTCTCTCTCTCTCACTCTCTCTCTCTCACTGTGTATTCTGATGAGAATGGATATGGGATCTGGAGAAGATGGAGAGCAGGGAGTTAATGCAGATCATATAATTGAGAGACAAGTGCCTGGGTGTATTAGCCATTTTCCAATGAGGGGCCACTGGCATACAATCAAAATGCACAGGACCAGCAAATCTGCATTACCCCAGATATTAATCCGGTTATTGGTGTGTCTCCCGAACACTGACATTAAAAAATCATTCAATGTGCAATAAAGACAGCAGGATCATAATCATAACTGAACGGATGGGCTGATCTGCCTCTTCAAGCAAAGGCCTTTTTAAAACCACACACTCCTTTCAGCTGCACTGGACAATGGCAGGAATCTTAAATAAGCATGTAAATTATGGTAGGGGGGAAAAATGGAGGCTAGTGGCACATATTGCAGCAAACGAGAAATATTCAGGATTTTCTTAAGGACATTCAAAAGTTATTGAAAAATACATGGCTACTTAGTATCCGTGTTTGTCTGAAAATATGTTACATGTGTTTGTCTAAGGCAACATGGTGGCATAGTGGTCAAGGGTTAGAGTCTCACCTCAGGTCTTGGTGTGTTCTCCCCCTGCTTGTTGGGTTTCTTCTGGGTGCTCGGGTTTCCTCCCACAGTCCGAAGACATGCAGGTTAGACTAAAGTAATTGTAGTTTCTGAATTGATTATAATGTGTGAGGTGAGTGCGTCCGTGCTTGTGCCCTGTGATGGATTGACGCCCCACTGTTATGCCCAGAATCTACTCGGATAAGCTTCAGGCCTCCCATGACCTTGTACAGGATAGGGTCATTGAAGTACTGTATAATTGCTAATTGCTATAATGGGCTAATTGCATTTATATTTTATATGTTTTATATAATGATTCTGGGCATCATGGTAGTTAGCATTGTCCCCGTGCACCTCCAGGTCCTGGGTTTGATTCCCGCGTCAGGTCTGTGTGCATGGAGTTTGCATGTTCTCCATGTGCTTGGTGGGTTTACTCTAGTTCTCTGGTTTCCTCCCACAGTACAAAGACATGCAGATTAGGATAATTGTCGTTCCCAAATTGGCCATAATGTGTAAATGTTGAGCGGAGGTCCTACCATAGTCGTACAAATTGGGAATAAATACAATGGTCACCATTGGCCTCCACAGTCCCTGGTTAGAATACAGACGTTCCTACAGTCGATGGATGGGATGGATATAATGGACATGAAGCATCATGAAGATAAGATAAAAAAATCAACAGATTTTTGCTGAAATTAAAAATTTGATACTGCCCTTTGCACAAAAACTAACCTAGGTGACTTTAATTCCTGGCTTAATATGAGGGTCACACTTTATATGACTGATCTGCAAATCAAATCATCTCGTATATTATGTACATTCCATTTTTAGGATTCTCGTTAAAAATGACACATCCATATTCTGATGTTATGTCTTTTTGGTAATATGCACATGCTATTCATGACTTCAACTTTTTTTTATATGAAATTATTGGTGACAAATATGGATGTACAGTACCATGGAAAAGTCATGAGCCACCTTCCCTTTTTATATATTTTCCTTCCAAAGAAGCAAATTTTTATTTGAATGTAGTCTTTTTTGGCTCTGATTTTCAGTATGGTCCCTGTACCTGAGCAGTTTCAGAGCAAGTTTTTTTAATCCACACAGTCCGTAAATCAACACAGTGACCTTAGACTAATTAAGGTATAGAAAAAAAACATGTAACCTAAGGCATGAACCAGTGAGAAACAGTTGATGACAGATGATCAAGCCATTGATTAGTATACAAGCAGATGATGCTGAATGCAGACTGTCACATTATAGTAAAGCATTTGTTCCTTTTTTTTTAAAATTTAATCTACATCTCATAATTTAATTTAATATGAAGAAGTAAGAGATGATTCAAGAGCTTTTACACAATCCTGTATATCAGCAAACAGAACTACTGTATACAGTATATGACTGAATTATGTGCTAATGGATACGTTTGAGTGTTCAGACTTAAGTATGAAGTCAGTGTTCAGGACGGTAGAGAGAAAGTAGTGCAACTCCTCCATTCCTCTGTGTAGGGCTAATTGTGTGAGGAATTAAATGATCCTGTGGTAGCTGACAGGTAAGGACCAGCTCTAGTGCAACCACAGAAAGATTTCTCCAGTGACCGTGGCAAACCAACATATCAGAATATCAGACACCCACACACACACACACAAACACAAATATATTCAGCATTCAAAGTTTGGGTGACTACATGATCTGTACATGACTACAAAATGATGTGTAATTATTTATACGATTTAGTTCATACAGAAGGTGTCAAAAGGTTGGGATTGAGGTTAGTATCTTTCCTTATGACTTCATTTAAACAGGAAAACTAAAGTTCCAACAAAAAGTTGTACGCCTTTTTTTATTTTTATTTTTTAAGTATGCATGAATAACAAGTACAAAATCACCACATGTAGATAAGATAAGAACAAACCCTTAGGATTTGCATTGAAAATAAGACATCTTTCATGTCTAATTCCTTGTTCGGACCAAACAGGGGGCCAATTAGGGCCTCAGTCTGCCTCACCTAGGAGCCACATCTCAAATGCAAGATCATCCCTCCATCCTCTCGTTCATTCATCCTCCCCGTTCCCCCCACTCTGCCTGGTCTCTGGGCACTTCTTTCTAGTAAAACGCTGGCACATATAGTATTGATTTTCATTTAGATAACTTAATGCTCGCAGACAGCACACTCCCCACACCCCCACTGCTGGGGCCCAGGTTAGATCTACGAGCTTACCTAACTGTAATCTGGGGCCATTTCTCTTTGGTCTGGCTTTTTTTGGATTCATTTTTCGTAAACTTAACCGATTCACAATGGAACGGGGGGAGAGATATAAATGAAAAGCTCGGCTTGCGTCGATCAATCACTCAGAGCGCAAACATCCCCCTACTGGCCTTTCTGCGGCGTTCTATTACCACCTGGTAGTAGACCAGTCAAAGGGGAATAAAAATCACATGGAAAACATCATAAGTTAGGCTTGATTTGTTGAGATGCTTGACAATTCTGTGGGAATATACACCTTGGCTGATGCTGAAAATCAGTCGTGTTATGGTCAGGGCACCTAAATATAGATTGTTCATCTCGTGTAGGAGGCCCATGGAAAATGAATCATGGGAGGTAAAAATTCAAGGAAATCCATTTGTCTAGCTTTGCATGTTGAAGCATGGCTTGACTCCGTATTGTGTTAGTTAGTCGTGGCAATAGCCAGGATCCATGCTTGTGCATGTGCGTTAAGAGGTGTGAGGTTAGTAACCCAAGCAACGGCCATCATCCGAGATGAGATAAAGTACTGATGTGTGACCGCTGGCACACCAAGCACAGCAGCACGCAGGGCTGGAGTGGTAAAATGGAGGACGGAGGAAAAGGAAAGGAGAGATGAGGGTCTCTAAGCAACGCGACACACTCTCTGCTTCAGCATTAAGTGTTTCCTGCCCCTTCTGCCCAGTCCCCCCCAAGGCACACCCCTCCAACCCAGAGCCCCAGGAGCTAATTATCCCAGAGAGCAATTGCATGTTGCTATATGCTTTATCGTCCATTTACTCCCAGCACAAAAGCGAGCAGACTCTCTAATGCATTCCTGGCCTGCTACAGCGAATGCAAAATCAATTTGTCAGGTCAGACTGATTATTGTTGCACTGTAGAGAACACGACCCTTTGACCTCCCCGTGACCCTATGCTGTGAGTCTGGATTATTGCCAGCCTCTGCACGAACACCCAAACGATCTCATTTTTTCCCCACATATGCCAGTTCAATGATTTAATGAAAATTCTTTAATGTAATACCTCTGTACGGTTCTGAGCCATTTTCCAAACTCCTTTGTTGTGATATTTCTGTGACTGCTTCACTATACGCTAAAGCAGACGATAAATCAAAGAAATATCACACGCTAATACGAGCTTAGAAAAAGACATACTGTATTTTATAATTTTATTTTCTTAAAACTAGAAGGCAAGAGCCTTCGTCACAGTGTCCCAGAAACATTATCAGATGTGTAGCTACTCGTATGATTGAATTCCTGGTTCATTACTGACCGTCTCCACATCCATCATCCAGATATTTCCAGAAACAGAATCTCAAGAAGAATGTTCCAGAGGCTTCTATAGATTTACCCAGCAGCATATGTCACATGAGCTCGGTGAGGCTTCTGTGATGTATTTAATGCTGGAGCTGCTCGCTTCTTCATGATATTTATACAGCGGCACAGAGCAGGCCATTTCCTCCACCTTTAATTCCACAACTCTAGTCGAGTGTGACTGTCATTATATGACAATCATAAAAGCTCTGAGTTATGGTGCGCTGTGTTAGTTTCGCTGTGTTTAATGTGGATTTTCTCAGACGTGTTGCACGGCTGATGAGCAAGACGTGATTCCACTGTTTTTATATGAGCGATGGCCGAGGCAGCAGAGAGCTCTTGAAGAATTACAGTAGGGGTTTTGATTACAGTGAGAAATCCAGTCACTATTATTTATCATGGTGATAAGGGAGCCGTTCATGATGAAATAATGTAGGAGGGTTTCATAACGATATTAGAAAACTGCACGAGCCCAGGGATAGATGCTATGCTCCAGTCCACTAACGATTTCTACCAAATATACAGTATGTCTTTCTTTTACCATGTCTTCATCATCAGCTTTAAGATAAACTCAACTCGGCGCTCTGTGCTTAAAGCTAAGTATGATTTTAGATTTTCGATTTTTTCCATTTACTACAATAGCCAATGTGGAAAAATATGTAAAAAAATAATATTGTAATACAGAAATTATATTTTATCAAAACAAGAGTATTGCTATCATAGCTTTGAACTGGTTAAAAGTCTAAGTATTGTTGAAAGTGATGTAACCTCATGCTAATTTCAACTCTAGTTAGCATGCTGACTATCATCTGTGGAAACTGGGTGCAGTCAACAATAAACACAAGGTTAAATCCCAAATTGAACCCAAAGGGCACTACATGATGTGTGGAACAAGGGATTCTAACATGCGCCCTACTGTACATGGAGCAATAGCTTTTCGCTCGCTCACTCATTGTCTATACCGCTTTATCCTTTATACAGGGTCACGGGGTGGGTTGGCTGGCGCCTATTCCAGAAGACTTGGGGCATATGGCAGGGTACACTCTGGACAGGGTGCCATTTATTGCAAGGCACACATACAGTACACACACTCATTCACACACTACGAGCAATTTGGGAACTCCAATTAGCCTAACCTGTATGTCTTTGGACTTCAAACTCCATGCACACAGACCCCAAAGTGGGAATTGAACCCAGACCCTGGTGGTACAGGTGAAAATGTAAGATAAAGAGTCCAACACCTCCTTGCACTTCTACCATAACTTCTTCTTCAGCTCCTCATATGAATAGTCACACTGGTGTGACAGCTCTTCCTGAGACACCTAATTGACCATCTTACTAGGCTTGATAAGTTCACTGTTGATGTGATTATCTCCTTCATTACACATCATCTTGTCATGTCGTACAGTACTTCCACTCAGATAAAGAAGCAGAAAAAGAGTGGTGGCACTTCTGGTGTGGCAGATGCTCCAGACATTGCCTTCCAAGGACTGGACCCCTCACTAGAATTTAGAGGAGGTACAGATTCTTTGTTTGTGTAAAGTCATCTAGCATCAATGCAAAATAAGGAACCAGCTCTGCATGTGACAGCTCCATGAAATGGAAATGGAGAGTATAGATAGAGCCTTTTTTTTTTTTTTTTTTTTTTAAGAGAATGGAATGTAGAATGTCTTAATTAAGCTAAGCTTGGTCTCTGTTGGGCTGTTAGCCACTGGATTCTGTCATGCTTGGACAGCTGGTGATGGAATGGGGAGTATTTTGGGAGCTGTAGACAAGGGATAACCCAAGGAGTGCTTATGACTTGCAGGCACTGACACTAAAGTGAGAATATTACACTACCGGAATTGGCTTTCGTGTGTATGCAGTGTGTCTGTGTCATTCCATGAGGCTCAGAAATGTCTCTTGGGGGTTGTTACCAGACTTTCTTCCTGCCGTGTGACATCCCTTTGGATCGGTGAAACCTGCAGGCTCCTCCTACATGTACCTATTCTCACACGGTCAATAAAAAGCCCAGTGCACTTGTAGGAGGTCCAGCCTACAGGGGACAGGTCTATCCTGCAGGGAATACAGGCCTGTACATTAAGAGAGTAAATTAAGACAAATAATAGCTATAATCTTTTCCTGTATCTCCGTACTGCTCTTAACCTCCTCCTTTGTGTCTGCAAACCTAAGTAAGTGCTGCTTCCTTCTTAGTTGCCCTTGTTTTTTTCATAAGCCATGTTTCCCCAATTCTGTCCTCTTCGTCCTCGTACGTCTCACACTGTATGTGTCAGCAGAGAAAGCCTGCTGAAAACCATACAGCTGGCTGGTAAGGGAACAGGAACAGGACCTGAATAAGCTTTTAGCTCTCATGTAGAGCGCAGAGCAGGTGCGGTGATGCTGTCATGTCCTCACACACACACCTACTTTATTTACATATCCAGATGGGTTTTCACACTCTGGTTTTGGGGGACGAAGTGTCACTGGTGTGAACACGCTTTTGGCAGAAGGTGTCGTAGAGGGAGGGAAGGGGGACATGATCGGGCCTCCCACAGGGCAGAGTTTCCATCAGCAACAATGACATTTATTCCTTTTCCTCCAGGTCTCTCCTGAGCTTATTAAGCACTAGTTTAGGTTGGCTGAGAGAGAGATGACATAGATATATACGCATTGTGCCTCTCTTGTCCAAGCCTTGACAATGCATTTGAGCTGTTCTTCAAAAGTTAAATAATGTTACAGCACAAAGGGATATTAGAACTAAATCTCAAAGGCTGGGCAAGTAAAAAAGTAAAAAGCGTAAGAACAAGAATAAATAGCTAACGTGTACAAAGCTTGTTCTAAGTATATATTTTGATTCAGCAGAATGGCCCATTCAGGCCATTTATATACCTATATTATATAGATACATGTAATGAAACATCTGTAAGGTCAAATAGTTTTTGGTATCACTTAGGTTTTAGTAAAAGAAGAACAAATCGGTCAGCCAGTAACCAGGTTTTCAGCTTGATCAGCCATGACCAGTAACCAGATGATCAGACAGATCTATCCAAGTCTATGCTGATCATGCACAGGTTCCCGAGTGGCAGAATGGAGAAGTGTTGATCTCCCAGACATTGCAAGTTTGAATTTCGCTGCAGCCCTCGGGATTGTACGAAGCAGATTGGCAGTGCTCTCAGGGTTGGCATACTTGTACTTGTGCATACAACTACTAGCCAATCTGCTCAAATGGATAACACTTTCGTCCTGCCCCACAAACAGTGCATAAGCAGCAGTTTGAGGAAAAAAAAAAAAGTGGTTGGCTGGCATCATATGTCTCGGAGGAAGCATGTGATAACTTTCACCCTCCCTGTTGGGTATTTATTTGTTTGTTTGCTTATTTATTTATTTATTAATTTATTTGTACAAAAGGGAAAAAAAAGCTTTATTCAGGAACTTGGAGCACTCTTTGAGATTTGCTTGATTGAGAGAATGTCCTATAGCACTATAAAACATGTTTAATAGTCAGTGTTTTATGAACATACACGTTTTATTTAATTAAAAGTTACAATGATTACAATGTTTGTGTATGTTAATAATTCTAAGGGGAAAAAAATCAAAATAGGCAGAAAATTGGAATGGGTCAAGAAAATCGCGATCAGTGCATCTCTGGATACAGTTGCTATGAATGTTCATTCCCTCACCAGTCTCTTTTAATTTTTCATTGTTGAAGTTAATAAGACAAAAAATGCAGCTTAAATAGAGAAACTGAAAAGCATAAGCTTCTTTGTCCTGGAGACGATACCGACTGTTACAAAGCACTATCACTGGAGACTCCTTCCATAAATGCATAAATAACTTGGAGAATAAGATCCATGTTTTCGAAGATAATATTGGCCTGTCAGAGATGTCTGCACGTTGTGTAACACTTTTTTAAGAGTAAAGTGCTTAAACTGGGAGTCTCCTAATAGAAATCCTTATGATATCAGTTATAGTTATAGTTTCCTTGCACATTCATGATTGGAGGTTAGATTCTTGTTTTCATATGCTTATGTTCTTGTTATGCTCCCACAGTCCAACTGCATGCTTTTTAGGCGCAATTTCTGAATTGTGTGCAAGTGTGTGTTTGTAGACTGAAAGAATGTTACAGTTCTCAGCAATGTAACTTAAATGACTGCTGGCATGAAGTCTTGGGTCTATACATGACATGATTTAATGTACTGTACTGTAATGTACTATAAGATTAATGCAAGATAAGAATTCTTAAACCATATATCGTTGATGATTTGACAAACAGCTCAATAGACAATAAAGCCTTTCCAATACCAAAACTCAAAAATCTAACCACCCTAACCATTATACACTGTTTTGAAGTCAGCAAATTTTGTAAAATGTTGTTTAAATTGTCTTTTATTATATCATTTATTGTCATAAACAAATAATAAAATAAAATAAAATAATAAAATCATGTACATGTGAATAATACAAACACTGCGTGCAATGTTGCTGACTTCATACAAAAACTTTAATAAGCAGTTGCACAGGACCTACTGTAGTACAAAATGCATGTGCGGGATAATGTCATAGTTGTGCCAAAGACAGCACAAGACTACTACCCTCACTATTTATCCACTGCACATCACATGATCATGTCACATAACATTTTGCACATGATTCACATTTAATGCATTGAATAACACTAGTACAAAGACTCCCTTTATGAAAGAATTGAAGAAAATATGTTTGTGATATAAGTACTGTAACCTCCATAATAATAATAATAATAATAATAATAATAATAATAATAATAATAATAATAATAATAAAATTCCATTGTGTTGTTACAGATCATAAGTGCCTAATACGGAATAAATACTGGAGTCCTTGGAACACTAGTATGCATTCTACCCAATTAAGATTTATCCCACTGATATAATTTCAGTATATGAGATGTTTACAAACACAGAAATCTCCTTGACAGAAAAAAGAGGGAGAATAAAAGGAAAAGGGGAAAAAAAAAGAAGGGGAAAAGGAGGCCACTGCTTTGCATTCCGGCCGCACGGCAATTAAGATAGGCCACTAACAGATCCTCCCAGTTTAAGCACATTACTCTTAAAAAAGTGTTACACAACGTGCAGACATCTCTGACAGGCCAACATTATCCTCCAAGTTACAATTAATTACCTCCATGTCCGCCTCTCGCATATCATTTCCATAACTTAAGGGGAGCAGGGACCTGCCAGTGGAGAAAACAGGTTAGTTAAGCATGCCAAATAGCTAGCCTGCTGAGACTGAGAGCGAGAGATGCAACAGATAAAGAACGAGCACAAACGCAGCATATTAAGCTGAAAGTTTAAACTGTGACGGCTACTTTTAGCCCATAGAGACGCCTTGGTCGTTCTGCTCTGGTTTGTTGTTTATCTAGCCACAGTTGTGATGAAGAATCTTTTTCTTTCTGTTCGCCTCTCAGCCAGGTTGGGGAGTGTTGGTGCAGCTTTTTTTTTTTCCTTTTCTTTTCTTTTTTTTCCTCCTCCCGTCCATTATTTTTGCTCCCTGTTCTCCCATAGCCTCTCATTTATAATGGGCTTGGGAAGCCAGAGATAAAGCGGCCAGGGCGTGGAGACAGAGTGAGCGGTCACATTTTGTGATGGTATCTGCTTCCCAGAACGCACTGCAAGTGGACGCCTGACATGTTCTATACATCTTTCCACAGGAGCACTCATTAAACAAATACACCCTGATATATAGCGCTCAAGAAATGAATTTTTACCTCAGCGTGCAGGAGCTGCTCTCTTGATCTCTGGGGCCTCTGGAAATGTACACACGTGTACAGGCATTCAAACAGACACGCACACATGTGCACACCCACACGAGCACGCACACACACACACACACACACACACACACATACACACACACACAGCTGTTTGCTGCTGCATTTTCCAGAGTATATAATAATGATGAGAAATACATATACTGTATAGTATCAAGAAAAGCAGCTGCTTCATTGAACATCAGCACAGTACAGGTGTCTATGTACATAATATTGTATGTATAATGTGTGATATAATGTATATAAAATGTTCTATATTTCTCTATATTAATTATCATGCACTACATCCCAAATATAAATGTGCTTCCTGATATTATTGCTTCAAGGCTGCAAACAAAGACATATATCAACCGCATACAAATTCTTAATTACTATGATATAAGGATATCCATATTACTTCTGCCATTTTCATTTGTTCACATGTGGTAATTATTAGCACGGCTCTGTATGGAGAGGCTTTAATTAAAGTTATAATTTCATCTCACACAATCAATCGGTGTTTTAATAAGAACGTACGAGGATACGCAATGAAAGGGAAGTTGGTTCTCATTTGCTGTTTTGACGGCGGTCTTACAAAGGCACAGATCGATTGTATTTATAAAAGAAAGTGCCCGAACACTGGCCGCGAGCTTCAACTAATTTCACTGCGTAATTCAAGGAAGTCCGACTGGTATGAGAGACTGCTTGAATTCCTCTGGCAAAAATACTGCAGCAGAAACACCGTGTGTTTGACTCAATTAGAAAAGATGAACCGTGGGTCTGTTTCACCTCCGCTAGGTGTTGAAAATGCAGGTAATAGAAACTAAAAAAAAAAGCATAACACACAGACAATAAAAAAAAATGGTATACAATAATTTTTCACTTGATTTGGTAATGTCTAAAAACATGTTTTTAGATCCATAATATTAAACTGTATTAAATATTGTAATATTGAAGCTAGATAAACTTGGGTAGCCTCACTCACACATTATCTATACCACTTTATTCTGTATACAGGGTCGCAGAGGGCCTGTAGGGTACACCCTGGATGGAGTGCCAATCCTCCGTAGGGTACACACACACACACACACACACACACACACACACACACACACACACACACACACACTCATTCACATAGGCCAATTAGCCTAATATGCAGGTCCTTGGACTTTGGGAGAAGACCATACCAATACCTGGAGGAAACCCACAAAGCTCAAAGAGAACATGCGGGGTGGGAATCGAACCCGGACCCTGGAGGTGCGCGACGACAGTGCTAACCACTACACCGCTACCACGCCTAACTTACAGTAAGTAGAGTCCTTCTGTAAAATAAGTGCCACCTAAGAGTAAAATGTTAGCAAGCTGTCAAGTACTAGGCAGGTTGTCTAGCTGGCTACAGCATGTATGCACACTGTCACTGACATTAATAGTCATTAATGCTAATGCTCACTAAAGCGCTAATATCAAAATTTCATATAATACACCTTTGTAGTAATGCTGCCCTCTTCATGTAATCAAATTAGCTTCATCTCAGCAGATATTGAATATGCTACATCTTGAGAAATGTTTAACATGCTAAAGAAATATCAAAACTACAGTTAGCTAACTGTCTATTTATTGTAGGCAGTGGATACATCCTTTAGTGATAGTGTTCCACTTTAGACCTTTATATTATTAAGTGCATAATTTAATAGAGTAATAGTAGGTAGTTATCAAGCTAGCTTGCTGTTTAGTTATCTAGCTTCCTATTCAGTTATTTCTGTTTAGCTAATTCAGGCACAACAACTCCTGAAGTCAACTTAGCTATGTTCATCATAGCTAACCTTTTATGTTTTGTGTGTGTGTGTGTGTGTGTGTGTGTGTGTGTGTGTGTGTGTGTGTGTGTGTGTGTGTGTGTTTAGCAGCTCTAATGGCAGAGTCATTGAAGAGCTGATTTTCTAGCATTATGGCATCTTTTAGCTAGTTTTAGTAAACAGTTCCTCAGTGCTATAATGAATTAAAAAACATATATTTTTAGTGACTTAAGTATGACTTGTGCATGATACAAGTGGAACCTGACTCTAGAAGCTCTTAATGTTAATGACAGAAACCACATCTATAATATAATATAATGTATTTGCATTGCATATACTGTACAACAGGACTCTGGGTGTGTGTTTGTGTGTGTGTGTGTGTGTACGGTATGCATACAAGCTGTGAATTCTTCATTTAAAAATGGTTTGGAGAAATTTTATTGCATGTCACGTGTATCTCTAGTCGGAAGCACTGCTGAACATACCTCAGGCCAAACATGCCATAAATCTTGCTCCTCTGACATATTCATATACAAATAGTCTTTGGCTTTGACTCCCACACTTAAGTGAGGGCCATGTTCACATTTCCATACATCAGGACATCAGATCCAAAGTGTACTTTGCAACATAAAAGAGCAGTTGAGTAAGTGGGCGTCTCTTGCCTTGCGCTCCATATGCATCTGTTAAATGACTTGCTGATCTCATTAAATAAAGCTAATGTACTTGTAAAACAGTCGGCGAGGGCAGTACATCATTGTAAGTGTTTCAGGGGTGGAGAGGAAGAGGAAGGAGGGGGTTGTGGAGAGGGATAGAGGGAACGAAGAGAGGAGTGGAATGGGGTGAGGTGGTTGCTGGTCAGTGGAGATGTCTCAAGCCCATAAATCTTGGCCTCTTCCTGCCTAGTTATTGTGTATTTCTTTTGGCCAGAGATTGATTGTAGCAGGGGGGAAGATGAATTTGCCCATAGACCTTCTTTTCTTCCTCTACCTCGCTCCTTTTTTTTAAGCTCCTGATGCTTGGCCAAGGTGATAATGCTCTGGATTCTTTTTTTCTACCCTTTTTCTCTTTT
>JAAGKR010002590.1:0-72178 GCA_011419295.1 Clarias macrocephalus | reverse complement strand
CCCCCCCCCCCCCCCCCCCCCGTTGTGTGTGAATGAGTGAGTGTGTCTAGGTGTGTCTTGCGATGGACTGGCACCCCATCCGCCAGTCTTCTGGGGTAGACTGCAGGCTCCCCGTGACCCTGTGTATGGGATAAAGTGCTACAGAAGATGAGTGAGTGAATACAAATGCACCAACATTTTGTAGATTTTTATCTGTAAAAAGTTTAGAGAACCGTTCACAATAGTGTGTCACTTCGTGTTGGTTTATCACATAAAATCCCAATAAAACACATTTACATTTGTGGTTGTAACATGACAAAATGTAGAAAGTTTCAAGGGGTATGAATACTTTTGCATGGCACTGTATGAGAGGGATAGTGCAGGTAGGACGGTTTGGGAACAAAGTTAGGGAGAACAGATTAAGATGGTTTGGATGTGGTGAGGGAGGACATGCAGGAGGTTGGAGTGACAAGGGAAGATGGTTAGATGGAGTCAGCTGTGGAAGTTGCTTCTCGTCAATCTGCTGTTTCACACTCCAGTCCTGCAGGTGGCGGTAGTGTACTATAAGCTGGCTGCCACTCGCCACACGAGAGGAAGAAGAAGATCCATGGCTCTGTACGTAAACCAGAACCTGAGGCTATTTCGACATGGCGTCTCTTACTCGAAAACGACAGATAGACTCGCTGAATGTTTTTATTCACCAGCGCTTGACGAACATCGCAGGAGAAATATGTCAGCTATTCCAGGAGACTTTGGCCGCGTACCAGGAGGAAATAAACCAGTCGAAACAGGAAAACGATTACCTGAGGAAAATGCTGAGTGAAATCACAGTCGACAGAACGGACAGGCTAGGTGTGTAGCTAGTTTACTAATACACGGCTTTATCTTAGCAAACACGCTTAATAAACGAATGCTTCCTAAATTGTTTCCCAACATTTAAGCTTCTGTCACTGAGCTTTAGGTAGCGGGTAAGAAAGGGCTGTGTCGCAATGTTGTCAATAAGCGTAATGCCGTGTTCAAGTGCTCCCTCAATTTCATAAAGTAACGTTATAAACATCTGCTTATATTATGCTGTGATATGATGCATGTTGGTTATTAATTCATTTAATAGACATTTCAGTCCATAATTCTTAACGAAAATGTAAATTTTTTTTTTTAAAAACTACTTAACATTAACAATTTATTTGGTTAATAACAGTTCATAATTATTGCATCCCCAAGTGGGAAACGCTGAAATTGTGGGAGCACGTGAAGGTAGCATTAAAATCACTGCTTTTATTTTGTCCTGATGATATCATTATACGTATGAATGTATGTACAGTATGTGGTGTTAGAGATGGGAATCACAAGTTACCAGAATCACTTAACATTGCCATTCTACATATAAGTACTGTATCATGATTTTATAAATATCCCGCTACGATATTACATTTCTCCTGATGTTGATACAGTTTTAAACCTTTAAAAACGTTTGAGTAATTAAATGTAAGCCTTTCCTTATAGCATTAGTTTTCTCACAAATAATACACTCCTACTATACGGGATGAAAACGTGTGAATAGTTCATTGTGTGCCACCTGTATGATTATAAAGAAACAACAACGTTTAAACTCAAACACCAAACAAAGTGTCAAAATTTAAACTTGGCAGTGAGCACACAGGTAGAGTGACCGCGAGCACACCAGGCTTCTAATGCACATGTTTTTCGACTAAATTGCGCCCGCAGTTTTTTGAGACTGGTGCAAGCCTGTTTAATGAATGGGTTTGTGACTATTTTACTCAAAGAGTTTGGACAAAAAGTCAGATTGGACGCTTTTAAAGTGTGCGATTGTTGATAATGTAACGCCAGAAAATGTGTTTGTGTTGCGCCGCTCGGGACATCATCATGTATATCCGCCAATAAAACTGAAAACCAGCCAACTCTGGTCACTGGCTGATCAACCGGTTCATCTCTATTGTAAATGTAAAAAAAATAATAATAAATTTACTCAATTTTGGAGTCAGTTTTACGAAACATGAATCGGCAAAAAGAATCGTGGTCCATAAATTAATTTTTTTTTTTTTTCTTGCCCCATAACAAATGTATACTCATTTGTTTTTATTCATACCACCGATGTGACTTTATGAAAAGAACAACCGGTGAGCTTTTTTTCATTTCTTCTCTTTTTTTTTTTTTTTTTTTTTTTTAAACAGAAATCTCTTAGATCCTCATCTCATGAACCATGTCTAGACTTTAAAATTTAGGAAGTCTTGCAGCTGCAAAAAAAAAAATCTGTACAAATCAGTTTTCATGTCTGTCATGTTTTTGCAGATTCCAGCCAATCCGATGGATTTCCTCCAGTGAAGGAAAACTCCAGCCAAGCACAGATGGACTCCGAGACATCAGTAATACAAGTGAAACTGGAGCTTAGTACTACACAGCAGGATCTTGAACTACCAAAACAATCGTGTCCCAGTCTTGCTTGCAGTCCGGAACGTTCTGATGTAGCAGAAGATTCGCATCATGATATCTCAGGTAAAAGATACAGGTGCCTGTGTACTGTACATCCATACCCACTCAGAGCTGCGTGAGTTACGAGTGACTCCAGCAGAAACCTGACCTCGCTTCTTTTCCTGAGGTTTTTTTTATTTTTTTTTACATTTGAAAACTTCATAACATGCTCATTTCCAAGGTTTGTCTTAATTGCTTTCCAACTGATGTGCTAGAGCACTTTAAAGCATACAAAATATTTAAGGTAAATACAAAATGACTCATTCTGCTGTACATTATGTAGAGAGAATTTTCATCAGCTGTACATAATCGAGCTTTTAAAGACTATCGCTATTCTCTTGTAATTTTTTTATTCAGCAAAAATAAATAATATTTTAATTTAAAACATTTTAAACCTATGAAGTGTTTAACAATTATGCTTTTTGGTTACGGACCAGCAGATCATTTCCATGAAAAAAAAAAAAAAAAGAAAAACAGTATAGAATAAGTAATCTTTCTGGGTTTCTGGGGCAGTGGTGGCTCAACTGGTTGAGGTTATGGGTTGCTGATCGGAAGGGGAGGTTCGAGCCCCGCAACCGCTGAGTTGCCACTGTTGAGTTTTTGGGAAAAACCCTTAACGCAACATCTGGAATAAAACCTGTGCCGGATCTTGTAGTTCAAATGATGTAATGTGATGACCCTTAGGATAAAGTGAACAAAGACCATAGACCTCTTTTTTTGTGGCCTGGATGTTGAGGCTACTCTAAACTATCTTTTAATATTTACATCATTCATGTAATGAATTCAGATCTATAAAAACGGCCAATGTGTTTCAGTTTTCTAATGATTTTCTTATTCACTCAAGAATAAAAGTGAATGTGTTTCTGTTTAAGAAAGTGTCAGGGATCAAATATCAGCTTAGATTGGAGCGACTGACCTCAACAGTCCTGACCGTGTGGACAAAACCTGTTTCAATCCATATCACCATGACATCAATTAAACAAATGTTGACATAGAGGAAACATTTTATCCTCATCACCAAAAAAATAAATAAAGTGTACATAGTTTTGTGTTCACAAAGTCGGTGCAAAGAAAAAGCATGGAAGAAAAAGAACCATGGAATTTCACATCCTGCGTACTTTCCCCTTCAGTGAACTGACTGTTTTTATTTAAGCAAATTTTATTCATGTTTAGTCTGACTGCTGTCGTAACTTACGAAAATAATCAATTACATCATTAAGGGTGCAGGATTTGTTGAACTATGGATATTGGAGATGAGAAACAGTTAGTGCAGCATGCAGTGATCGATGGCCTTTAGGGATTATTTGGATGAAGTCGTCCTCATTTTTTATTAAATAATGTGATGTAGTCTCTACGTATCATTAAAAAAAAAAAATCTGTTTTTGACATATTCTATGTTTCTGACAGATGACCAGCAAAGTCACACTGATCCTGTTAAGCAGCCGAACTTCAACCAGGAGCCAAAACACTGCGAACCCCCACAAATCCAAGTGAAGCTGGAACCTTTGACCGGCCATGAGAAAGAGCAATTGAATAATGCTTCTTTATTCAGTTCTTCCCCTGTGAGGTCCGCATGTCGACAGGTGCAACCTCACTCATTCTCTGTTAAAACAGTAAATATCCCAGCAAAAAAAAGTCACTGTTCCACCACAACCTCGACCATTGCAGCCTCAAGCAAAGCAGAAATGTGGAACCGTACGGGATCCTCTTCCGATATCCCACACACACCTGGGAAAAGTGAAACGCGGTTCGAGCCTTCTATAAAAGACGAGCCCGTTTCCCAGCACACTCCTCAACACGAGAAACCGCCGAATGACTTTTCTCGTCTGAAAAGGCCCGGCAGGCCGCTTTACTGCGACGTGTGCAGGAAGACATTCCAAAACGAATGGCATTTGAAAAGGCACATGCTGAAGCACCAGAACAAGAGGCCGAACTGCTGCGAGCTGTGCGGGAAGTGCTACAGTACGCCACACGTGCTGAAAATCCACCTGCGAACTCACACGGGAGAGAGACCGTACCACTGCAAGTTCTGTGAAAAGACGTTCAGTCAGATAGGTCACATGAAGGGGCACGAAAGGATACACACTGGAGAAAAAATCTACAGCTGCTCAGCGTGCGGGAAACGTTTCACTTGGCTGGGTCAAGCCAAAGACCATATCCGGAGCCATCCTGGTCAGCTGGCGAGAGTGCAGCGAAAAATCAGTCGGTGATTTTAAAACGTACAGGAGACGTAGCGCTTGGGACTTGTGTTGGATTTTTTTTTCCAACTTCATTTAACTTTGTGGAAACGAAAAATTATGAGAGAGAGAGAGACACCTACTTGAACGTCTAAGGAAGAGAATCCCTCTATGGGCTTATATAAAACACAATATGTGTTACAACTGTTATAAGAAACTAAATCAATAGCAACGTGTTGTGGTGGAGCAGAGCTACTGTTACCATCCTGAAGCTGATTATTTTCTCCGTAGTTACTTGTCCTACAGCATTTTAGTCCTCCTTTTACCACAGAAGTTATGTTTTGTTACAATTTATTAGTTATCATGTCGGACGTATTGTTAATTTCCTGTAGTGATGATTTACACTACAGCTGATGTTGCAGATCGTCAAGACTAAACAGAAAACAGAAAGACTAAATTGGTTTAGTAAAAATATTTTTTAAAAGTTTGCCTTCCAGATATTCCTGTTGACAAGAATGTGACTTCTTGGTTCTACGTCCTTCAGCCTGTGACCTTTATATAACATGTTTGTCATGAATAAGGTTGTACCACTTTGTTAAAAGCTCTGTGAGGAATTAAGGAATGAAAAGAGAGAGAGAATTTAAGAGAATTTTTTATTTATATTTATTAAATTGTCATGTAAACCTATGTTGTAACCTTTCCATTTCCTCCAAAGAATAAAGTCCTACAAGTTATGTAGTAATAATATTTATAATAATAATAATAAGAAATATTTAGGTCAAAAATAGAATCTTGTATTCCCTAAAAACGCAGCGTCCCTCTTTATACCTGTGAACCTTGTGTTACTTCAGTGTGTAACATTCCTCTTATGTATGTGCTATTCTCACTGTCAGTTGATCCACCAGTGAAAGTCTTCGATGAGTGAGAAATTGATGCGTCATATTTTGCACTTTTTTATTATTATTGTTTTTTTTTTTTTAAGGGATTCCTCCTGTACTCATTTTCCAGTTTTCGTATCAAGCATGTTTAAACATTGGTAGAAGCAATGCACAGTGGCACTGACACAAACCACCAATCTCTCTCACATACTGTATTTCTTACTTGTTAAAAATATTGACGTTAATATATATTTTTGCAGGAGAGAATGATCTGCTGTTGATTAGGGATTTGGGATCTTCAGGCCCTCTTTCTTGTGTCCTACTGTGAATGAACAGCGCTAAACTGTCTGGATAACTGAGACCCTAAAGCTGATCGACTCTACAGCCACAAATGTTCTACTTTTCACTGTGTCCGGGTGGTGAAATGTGTTGGCTGTTACGTCACTTTTTTTTTGTTTGTTTGTTTGTTTTTTTTAAGCATTAGTGCAAGGTGAACCGGTTTTGAACTGACACCAAGAATCCAGTGCAATTTCGCATAGCGACTGTGTCAAATTGTCAACACTAAACGTACGATCATATGAACACTTTTATCACAATAGAACTATAAATGAATGCAATGCCAAAATAATTTGAGTTAAACATGCATAATTTTTTTCATTAAGATGATTATGATAATAAAGTTTATTTTCCTTATTAGTACACTGACTATTTGCTTCTCTCTCTCTCTCTGCATCCATTTTTAAATAATACTGAACCACGCCTAACACTTTGCCAGAATCAGCAAGTGAGAAATACTACTAGATGCTTCATCCAGTGCTCCATATGCTGCTTAATGTAGATATCGCTCAAGCATCCTTTCACTTCTACAGGGAGAACAAGCAAAAGTTAAATGGAGTAAAGCCTCCAATGTCCTAAATGACGTGCTATTAACAGGCTATAAACATTATTTTATTTTTCTAATGGAGGCAGTGAAAATCCCCTCCCTTCTGATCAATATGAAATAACAAAATGAAATATGACTAAACAAGGATTCTGGAAGATACTGGGAGAAAATGCACAAATACATTTTAGGTAAATTATTCATGCTTTCCTGTCTATGAAGGAACATAGAAAATAATAGCATCATGTTTCTAGAAACAAAAAGACAGCTTGTTATGAGATAAATGTTAGCCCATAAGCCATGTTGTTGCTCTTCCTGTACACCCAACAACGTTTCTATTAAACGCGACAGTAGACGTAAAACTGTCAGTTTAATTCGTCCCTGGATGTCAGTGAGAAATGCAGATACAATTAGCATGCCGTATATACAGTGCACTGCCTGTATATAAAATCTGGAAGAATAGAACTGAACCATCAACTCTTTGGAAGGAATGTGGAAAACTAAATCAAGAATAGTTGAGCTCGGTGTTGTACAGTATTACTACTGTTTACTTCATTATTTTATTGCGCAAAGATTAGTGCAAAAGAAATGGAAAATGTACAGTATACTTGGTCATAATTCTAATAAAAGACAAGTTAAAGTTTAAATATGTGTAAAAATCTTTATAAGTTTAAAGCTATGATTGGTTTGCTTGCCCTTAAATAGGATAAGTGGTATGAAAAATTGTTAAATATTAATTTATTCATTCATTCATCTTGTGCTGGAGCCTATTCCAGAGACGAAAGACGTACAACAAGGTGTAAGGTA
Source organism: Clarias macrocephalus (assembly GCA_011419295.1). Classification (NCBI taxonomy): domain Eukaryota; kingdom Metazoa; phylum Chordata; class Actinopteri; order Siluriformes; family Clariidae; genus Clarias; species Clarias macrocephalus. The sequence goes on along the minus strand of JAAGKR010002590.1, from coordinate 64,967 downwards.
CTCATCATCATCTATACCGCTTGACCTGTATACAGGGTTGCGGGGGGCCTGGATTCTCAGGAGACTTTGGCCACAAAGCGAAGTACACCCTGGACAGGGTTCCAATCTATCGCAAGACGGACACACACGCTCTACAGGCAATTTGGGAACGCCAGTTAGCTTTCTTTTGTGCGAGGAAACCCGAAGCAGGAATCGAACCCTCGACCTTGAGGTGCAAGGCGACAGCGCTAACCACTAGTGATGGGCCGTTCATGAATGATTCGTTCTATTTGACTCAGAAGAAGGAGTAGTCTTTAGACTGATTCATTCATTTTCTACTGTGGGTGCATGCACAGAGCATCGCAGAACCTCTGTCGGTTATGTACAGGAAACAGAAATGAGTAGTTACCTTTGAGTCTTTTGGTCCAAATCGGTCGTTCTTTTGTCACATGACTCCCATAGACGCTATGCATTGCAGTACACAGGAAACAGAATGGAAAGGTTCTTCTGAACGAGTCTTCAAGTCCGAGTCGTTAATTTTTTTGGTCACGTGACTCCCATAGAGTCCATGCAGTGCAATGGATTCAAAAGAACGAACGACTCAGACTAGAAGATATGGTGATGTTGAGCTGCTCATTCTGTTTATCATAATATGTCCTTAGCTGCACTGTAATATTCTCATTAATGGAACTATAGCCAAGATGTGTGTATGCAGACGTGTTGGGGGTCTATTTATTGAAAAAGTAACATTTTATTTTATTTCTGATCAAAAGAACGAAATAAAAAAAACGATTCGTTCATTTTGATGAACGAGATTAAAAGAACCGAGTCACTAAAATTATTCAAACGTCCCATCACTACTAACTAATGTGCCGCCGTGTAAAATACTCAACCTTACAATTTTTTTTTTGTATTAATTAATAAGTTAGGGTGTACAGAGTTCTGATGTACAGAAATAACATAGACATGTATGCGGGCTTCAACCTGAAATAATACCAATAGCACTAATTACATTAAAGCTGATAAGCTAATTTTCAGCTTTAACCTTTTAACTATAGAATAACCAGCTGTGTTCTCCCACCACTGGGTGGCAGTAATGCACCAGCTGAAGCGTTGTTTTTCCGCAAGCGTTAAACGAATAAGACACTGTACATTTGAGAGCTGTGTTTTTTTTTTGCCGAAAACAAACAAACAAACAAACAAATAAATAAATAAACATGGCAAAGTTTGAGTATTTACATGCGTTTTTTACCGAGCGTCTGTTAGCGGTTGCGGGAGAATTATTTCAGGTAGTTACAGACATTATTACTGAGTATCAGGACGAAACAGACCGGACCAGACAGGAAAACGTCTTCCTGAGGAAAATGCTAACAGCAGAGCGGCTGTCTAACGAACGAGGTGAGAGGTCAATACATTGCGCGCGGGGGCGCGAACGCACCCACACTGCATCCTGTGTAGTGCCCTAGATAGTGTTAAAGACTGGTGTGAATTCGGGTCTTGTTTGTTTCTACACCATCCGACTTGACAGTCTTGTAGTGCTTCTAGACAGCACCGTTTACAACAGGATAACGACCAACTACAGTATATAACTTAAAACACACACACACACACACACACACACACACACTGCTGTTATTAATATAGTCATCATGATTGTGAGGCAAGTCAGTGTTTAGCCTCAAAAGTGCCTAGTTTGAAGAATCAAATATATTCTGGGTTACTAAACATGAATAAATAAATTAGTAATAAGTAAATGAAAAATTAATAAAACATTGAATAAGAAGTGTGAACAAAAGCTTTTGACTTGCATTGTATGTCTGAAACATTTCTTCCTGACACTATTATAGTAACACTATCATAACACAATTTCTTGTCTTTGGTTTGAGAGTGTTATTTCCTACTTGTATCTGCATAGGAAAGTAAAACTAAACAAAACAAACTAGTTCTGCTTTTTTTTTTTTTTGACCTAACAGTTTTTGAAACTCTATTAAACAGTTTTAAAATTCTAGTTAAATTCAGCGGTAAGCTATAGTATAATTTGTAGAAGTTTTCAGAATTGTCTTGAACTTTCTGGAACATTTGACAACATTTATAGAGTATTCCAGAAGTTTCTGGAATTTTCGATGACTTGCTTGAACATTCCAGAAGTTTTCAGAATATTTCTGGATCATATTTAAACATTAAAGAGCTTTTTCTTGAATTTCTAATAACTTTATAGAACATTTATAGCAGTATAAATACAAAAAATGTGAGCTCAACAGTTTAAAAGCAAAGCTTGAAGGAAATTATACACATTTTACAATGTTTCTAGGTGTACGCTAAAAGGAAATAATTACTATTCAAGGACAAAAATTGTGTCACATTGTGTATTTCAAGCTCTTTTTAAAGGTGACTTGATGTTATTGAAAGTGTGACCATGAATTTAAACTATCTTTTACATGCACTTATTTGTTTCCGAACAGATGGTTCGACTAATCAAGCGGTTCCCCAGGAGCTCCCAAACATCTCTTGTGGACCGCTGGATTCAAGTTCGTCAGTAATGCAAGTAAAAGTTGAGCTGTCTACAACAAAACAGGACCCAGTGCCACTGGACCCAATGAGTGAGCCTTCAATTGCGACTTCACCGCACCATTTCTCAGAAAAGACTACTTATGAGGAATTAGATGATGATTGCCTCCAAAACAACAAGGTCAAGATCAAATCAGAGCCAAGAGATTCACAGATCATCATATCTGATGATTCGAACCCTGCCACGCAAACTGAAAGCATAACGGACTATAATCTGATGAGTTTAAGAGACGATCAAGACGATCCCGACCCCTGTACGCATGACGCACTGCACGGCGAGATAACTGATAAAATAGTCTACTGCCAATATTGTGGAAAGCCTTTCGGAAACCGCGGACAGCTGAAAAGGCATTTGGTTGTGCACCAGAAAGACAGGCCAAGGCCGTATCGCTGTGACTTGTGCGGGAAGAGCTACTCCTATGCACAAGTGCTTGAGGTCCACCGTAGGACTCATACAGGGGAAAGGCCATATCACTGTAAATTTTGCGGGAGGCGTTTTAATCAGAAAGGTCACTTAAAGGAGCATGAAAGAATTCACACTGGCGAGAAACCTTTCGGCTGCCCGATTTGTGGTAAACGATTCATTCAGTCCAGTCAAGTCAGAAAACATGTCAGTTACCACCATCCTCCAGTACAACTATCATAAAAGCAGTAAGGTAGCAAATTAAGGATTAGTGTATTAAACTGTTTTATGCTGTGTTCAAGCGACAAGGCCTGTGAGTGGAGCCTTCATATGCAAAGGAAAAACAAAACCTTGGGTTTGCTGAAAGTATACCAGGTTCACCATTTTCACCTTTATTGAGTGACCTAGGCTGTTGACTTTTATTTGTGTGTGTGTTTGTGTAGTGGTCAGGGTATTTTATTATTTATTTATATTTTATTTAATTAATTAACCATATAAATATTCCTCATATATCACATTCTTAGTGCATTTGGTGTCTTCTTACAATGCAAGAATTCCGATTATAGACATCAGTTTATATGAAAATAAAGGTTAGACTTCCAGCCTGTCAGAATTGCTTTAAACAAGTTTACCTCTGTCATGTCCATTGTGCCTTTGCTTTTTGTATTTGAAATTCAATGAAAGGCTTTTTGCTTATAGTGATGGTTTATCTTGAATCATTTAAGATGACAACAAATTTTAGATTTAGTTTGTGTACTATTTTTATTTGTGCGTCATTCTAATTACGGGTGAACATCAAAAGCCCTGTCTACATATAAAAAATAAAGAATTTTGGGGCGGGGGATATTTGTATACATGGACACGGTTTAATTTGGACACTGGATGGGAGTAAGGATATAAAATACAAAGTTGTCAAAACTACTGAGTGATGTTGATTTTGTGGAAGATTTTTTTTAATGAATAAAGACAACACAGAGGTTCTTTCTTCCTAAATAATAGTAATCCACAGAAAAATAATAATATAATAATTCATTATTATAAAATAGTATTAACTGTTATAAAATAGTAACTTATCCTCCACATGACGTCTTATATTTTTTTAATTTGATTATTTCATTTTATTATCTCATTCTAACACCACAGCAATCCTGAGTTCTCCTGTGTATTTGTTCAGAAGATATTAATTTTTTTTCTATATCACCAGTTCTGACTGTAGTTGCTGCTATACAATAAGTTAAACCTTTCATTTGAATAGATAATTAATTATAGAGCTACATTAATGCACTTATTACTAGGGATGGGAATCACCAGTCACCACCAGATACGATATTATCACAGGTACCTGGTTGCCGATTTGATTAACATTGCAACTCTGTATGTATCACAAATTCATATAATATATTATTAATATATAATATTACATTTTTCCAATTTTGCTAAAATTTTATTACCTGGAGCCTTTAAAAAAGATTAATAATTCAAAAGTTTTATACCTTTGCATTATTTAACACATTTACAACTTAATTGAACAGGAGTAACTATATGTAGCCGTATTCCTTGTGGTATTAGTTTTCTCTCATAAAAAAAAATACAAAATAACTTCAAATACAAGAATTTAACATTAAACTTAAAATGTCGTGCTCTTATCAGGTGAAAGGAAATTTTGCATTTCATTTTGAAATCAGGTCACAGAGTCTGGAGGAAGAGAGCAGAGGCACAGAATCCAAGTGGCTTGAAGTCCAGTGTGAAGTTTCCACAGTCAGTGATGATTTTGGTGGGGTCATCTGCTAGTGTTGGTCCACTATATTTATGAAGTCCAAAGCTGATGCAGCAGTCTATCAGGAGATTATAGAGAACTTTATGCTTCTGTCTGGTGACAAGTGTTATGGAGAACCTTTTCCAGAAGGATTTAATACCTGCCGACAGGTAAACTACTGCTAACTGGTTTCTCTTCATCTGTCTAGGAACCTCTGTAGTCCAACTAGGGACCATTGAGGCCAATGGTGTTCATTGTACAGTATTTATTCCCATCTAGTACGACTGCGGTAGGACCTGCGGTCAACATTCACACACTACGGGCAATTTGGGAACGCCAATTAGCCTTCCTGTGGGAGGAAACCGGAGTACTCGGAGAAAACCCACCAAGCACGAGGAGAACATGCAAACTCCATACTCACAGACCCAGTGTAGGAATCGAACCCAGGACATGGAGGTGCGAGGCAACAGTGCTAACCACTAAGCCAACTAATTACAGGGCTTCACTGGCCAACCACCTCTTGACACTATTCAGGCAGTAGATACACGTTAATCACTAAGTGCACCCATTGCACTGAAAACCCTTTTTTTTTTCTGAGGAAAAAATGACTGAACAAAATTTTAGCATTAGCTATGAGAAGTAAACACCAGGTAGTCTCTATTTATTTTATTTAAACACAAGTGTTTCAGTAAGGGTAAAGTTTTTTCATGTAAGCTTTTTAAAGTGTTCTTATGTATTTTTTTAATTTAGCTGTCAGAATAAAAAATAAAAAAAATCAAATTATGACCTTGTTCCCATTGCAAAGAAACATTTGTTGACCATCATTTGATCTCCAAGTGGAGAGTCACGCTGACACACCGTTTGAATTCGTGGTTTGACATAAACCTTTTGTAGATTGTGAGTAAAAGGCCGCTGTAAGGAACGTAAGAGAATCCACACGGGAGGGAAAAAAAGTACAAGTGTCCAGTATGTGGGAAGGGTTTTGTCCAGTCAGCAATCATCATGATCAGCTTTCATCTGTACGAGGACTAAACATCAAAGAATGTTAAGTTTGAAAAACATTCATTAAAACAAGTACATACTTTTCAATTCGGATTTCAGAAAATTAAGAGGTAAAACTATACTTAAAATGTACAAGAACATTTAACTCTCAAGCAGAGCCATGCAGAAACCTTTAGAGGGGTGTTAAAAAGGGGAACATGGAACACAATTTGACATTTCGTCGGTCTCTGTCTCCTGGGTGTCTCCTGTCCTACACTGTTTCTTCTGGCTGTGGTTCACTGTCTCCCTGTCTCTCTCTCTTTCACACCAGTCCCTGTCTCCATCTCCTCATCTGACCTAACACTTTCCTTCCCATCTAATAACCAGGGACAGTTTTGTATTCAAATCTATTCTTTTATTAACCATGAATAACATTTCTTGCACTTAATCAATATTAAACCCACCCCTAGTAACAATAGAAAATGGAAAAAAATATATAGATTTCAGTATAGCATTTAGGCCGTACGGTGGTGTAGTGTTTGGTGTAGTGGTTAGCGTTGTGGTTGTGGGGTCGATTCCCTGCCTTGGGCTCTGTGTGTGTGGAGTTTGCATGTTCTGCCAGTGCCTGGTAGGTTTCCTATTACAGTCCAAAGACATGAAGGTTAGATAATTTGGCATTCTGAAGTTGTGTGCAATGCACTCCATGCACACAGACCCAAGGCGGGAATCGAACCCTTGGCCAGCAGGTGGCGCCAAATAGCAACAGTGTTTTTGTTTGTAATAAAAAAAAAAAGAGAGATCCTTGTCATTTGATCTTGTTTACTGATTATAAAAGGAGAGGTTCTGATTGTGGTTATTTATGTGTTGCTAGTTTGCAATTAAGATTTTAATAATTACGATCATCCGCATAGGTGATATAAATGATCATGACTGTGGCTTGTTGCATCCTAATAAAAGAATAACAGGAAAAGCTGTGATGTTTCTGTATCTCACAAAGGTCTTAGCTGGCTTTCAACATTTTAAAGAGCACATTTAATGTGGAATAAACAAGATATCCTTACCTGGAGAACTTCTTTGTATTCTAAGTCTTACAATGCATCTACACACAATATAATACATAAGCACTAAAATACATCATATGACCTAATCAATTAACAAATAAATAAAAATGCACATAGGACAGGTACAGTTAAGAGCTCCTAACCAGTAAGATTATAAAAATTGATTTTGTGGCATTTCTTACAAATGCTCACTGAATTCTACATGATTAAAAAAAAGTCACACACACACACACACACACACACACACACACACACACACACACACACACACACACACACACACACACACCAAGATTTCATTTAATCACCTAAAGCTCTGATTACAGCAGTTGAAAAACTCAATACTCACTTATACCTCAATTAGTAAATTGAGGTCATCAGCTGACGTAATTTTCTTGCCATTGCTGAGCCTAGACCTAAGCAACTGAAGAAACCCCAGATCATCACACCGTTTCCAGCGGCTTGTGCAGTTGCCTCTATGCCTGATGGGTGATTCGCTTCATGTGCTTCCCTTCTTACCCTAAGAGACCCCTTCACGCTGAAAGGTTCAATCTGAACTCATCAGACCACATGACCCTTTTCCAATGCCTCAAAGTCCATTAGTTTCACTATCCGTCCAGGTTCTGATGATTTGTTGATGGGTTCTTAACCAGTTTCATACCTCATTAATGTTTTTTTTTTTTTTTTGCTTTTTGCAGCCCAATAATTTGAAAACCCTACTTTTTTCCCCCAGACAGTATATAACCTGAAGTCACAAGAGCAAAACAAAGCCAACTTCTTAAACCCAACAAAAACAGATAATTTGCTAGTAGATATATAAATAATATAAATAAGAAATGCCAACACATTGACTACGCCTATTTATCAATATGCCAAGACCAATAGTATCAACGTCTAACAATACCAGAATAGACATTCATTTAAATATTATGTAATACTCAAGAGAGAACATTATCTGGGTTGTTCTTTTTGGATGAAAAAAAAAAAAAGTTTAGAGATGGGCTAAAATTATTGCATATATTTATGCAATCGCACATATACTGTAGAGCCAAGCGCTTTTTTAACAAGAGGCTGAAAACATGCTTTGTTAAAATAGTCCGAGGTTAGAGACTCATCCACAATGGCCTGGAGTTAGAGACTGACAGTTCCTGAAATGTTGTGTAGCCTTACAGACACAGTAATTCCTCGAGGGATGTGAGGGTAAAAGCAGAGTGAGCACAGAGTGAGCACATGTACTACGGATGTACCAGATAGTAAGTGGACACCTGATCATCACATCCACAATGTTGGGAGCATCCAACTGCACATGACATTTTATATATATTTATGTGACGTTACAGTTTTAAGATGCCCAAACAGCATGAACTTAAACTTAACTGCTTTAAATTTAAATATATATTTGTGTGTGCATATATATATATATATATATATATATATATAGGTGGTGTTTTGGCTGCTTCCGGCATGTGGTCGCCAACCTGGACCTTCCTAACACAACCCGACCTGACCAGCACCGCATCCAGTGGCTGGTGTTTGGGCATTGGTTGGGAATCGAACCAGGGCCTTCTACTGTACATGGTAAGCGAGAAACCAACCACTGAGCCACTAATGCCCCAGTATATATACAGATATGGAACAGCCTTCCAACTACTGTTCAGGGCGCTAAGCTGTAAATATTTTTTTATTCAAGGCTTTTGGGAATAGTTCTTTCAAAAGGTTAATGAGAATTTCTAGAGGGTTCCGCATGGGTTCCTTAAGGTTGGTGTGACTGTAGTTAATCTCCCATTGTGCCCTCATGTGCGTTTCCTTCTGGCTCTCCATTTCTGCTCTACAGGTGACCTTGGGTGAAAGGCGGCTATATAAATAAAATGTATTATTATTATTATTATTATTATTATTATTATTATTATTATTATTATTATACTGTTATAGACGCTAGCGTCCCTCCTTGCATTTTGCATAAAATGTATATTGACCTGACCTATTATGCAACAATAAGCATACCCAATTATGAGTTCTCTGTCTCTCCCTTTCCCTCTCTCTCTTTTACTTTCTCGAGCTACACATGGTACTCCTGAGACACCAGTGATCCTGACCTCTTCTGCTCCTGGATGTGCCTGATCCATCCTGATATCCTACTCCTGGTGGGAGTTTTTTTTTTTTTTTTTATCACATGGAGACCACACACTGCTGATAAGGATGGCTCCATATGGTTTGATTAAAGATTGATGGAAGTGCTGAAAATAGTTCTGCTTAGAAACCACGAGGATGGCTTTGGACTGCATTTCAGTACCAACAGTTTTGCTATGATGGTCTTGAACCCAAATCTCCATCAGGGAACAGTTGATAGCCTCAACAAAGTGGATTTTTCTAATTAAAATGAATTTCCTAGTTATGCAGTTGCTGTAGCATATAGAAGGGATGGGATTCCTATATGCAGGTGATAGACGTGATAATTTGTGACATTTGTGATAATGTCCGCACATAGAGGGCTGAAGGTGTGAAGGTGCATCAAAAGCTTGTATTTAATGCCAACAGGAAGAAGGAATTATAGAAGAGTCATGATGCAAGGTACACCACAGACTAATCGAAACCACAGACTGGTCTTTAAAATCTAAACATATTGCTGTCTAAGTGTTCTTCAGAGTAAGGGGAATGACAGAGAAAGAAAAAGCCAGATATGATTAAATAGTCGTTTTTTCCGGAAAGTGCTAAGGTAAGTGTGAAGATTAAATAGAAAGTTTTTAGAATTAGGGTTATACTTCTGTAAGGCCTTCTGTACTGTATACTTTGTGTTGCAGAGTGCTAGACATCAATTCCTAAAAGACAAATGAAGAAATAAATGAATGAATGAATAAATAAATAAATAAATAAATAGCAAGTAAACAAATAATTACTTAATAATAACTTCTTATTGCTCTTTTTTGAGACAGTAGTGTGTGATATACACTGTAAACCCAAATAAGTTCACAAAACAAAAAAAAATGTTTATTGAAAATGTTTTAATTAATTTAAATTTTCAATTGTAGTTAATCAGTTATAAGTAATGGTGTTTCCAATTTTAAGTAAACAGAACTATCAGTCTTTGAGTTTGTTGTACTGAGTAGCCTAACTCATACTATTTAATAGCAATTATCAAGAATCTTTTAGTTAATTAATTTTTTTATTATTTTTTTGCTGTGGCGGCAAGGGGTCGCCACAGCAGACCATCCACTCTGCACATACAAGCTTGGCACAAGTTTTGTGCCAGATGCTTTTATTGACGCAACCCCCTGCATCCACCGACTGGGGTTTGGGCTTACTGGGAATCAAACCCGGGCCTTACGCATGGCAGGGGAAACACCTACTGCTAAGCTACTAGTGCGCTGTTGCAAACCTAATTTTCTAAATTTTTTTCAAGTTAAATCTGAAAGTACAAATTCTATAAATAAAAATAAATAAATAAATAAAAAATAATATATATATATATATATATATATATATATATATATAAACACTTAAAAAACACACAAACATGCAATATCATTTGTTTAATTGGAAATTTATTTTTGAATAAGGAATGTCCAACAGCCAATTAAATCCAACATGCAGCATTAGATGTAACATTAATTGCAGTAACATCCTATAAAATTACAATAATGATAATAATAATAATAATAATAATAATAATAATAATAATAATAATAATAATAATAATAATACAACTTTTAATACCTGTTTAATATAACACAAGAAACAAAGGCTTACAATGTACCATATATTCACTAAGTTGAACAAATAAATGCAGAAAGAAATAAAAATCATCATCATCATAATAATAATAATCCATTCTACAAATAACTACAATACATACCGCATAAAAAACTTTTAAAATCTTAAATGAATTTACATACGATGCTTCAAACATTTAACTAAAAGCTTATCTTATTGGCCAACAAGCGTCAGCGCGGGTCGGGACAACTAATAGCTATTCAGAATTTACAATCAAACTCAGAAAACCGGAGATATAAACCTGTCGATTTCAAAAACGTAACGATTTATGCTATTAAAGTAGTCGGGTCAAATTAAAGATTAATATTTCCCAATTAAAATCTTGCTCTCTAACTTCCTAAACAGTATCAAACTTGTTAAGCTAACTTGAAAAGTGTCATTTCTACAAACTCATTAATACTAAAAGTTCTAAATACTCACCAGGTCTCTTAATTTGAACTAATTGTAATTATTTAAGTTAACAGTACTCAATATGTTTCATTACTTTGAGCATTAGGGTTTACAGTGTATTTGTTAGAATCAATTTTAGTAAGAATGTTTGTCATCTAGTTTTCATTAGTCCGCACTATATTATTATATATAGTAATAGTATCTTCTTCTTCTTCTTCTTCTTATTATTATTATTATTATTATTATAGTTCCTTTTACAGTCAGAATAGACATCTTTTAAAGAAATGCCATTCCACATGATGATATTGTCCAGTAGTCAATTCCAGGCTATGTACTGTACAGTATCACAATCAATACAACAAAAAAAAAAAAGATATTTTTTAGTATCTGAACATGACCATAAATGAAAATCTTCAAAATCAAACACTGTATATGCATCATATCTAGTCATTTGTATTCCATGGAAACGGTTACAATAACACTGTAGTTTTATATTGCTAAGTTTTGAGTAATCTTCTTCTGAAAAATCTTGAGCATGTCTAGGCAAAGCACAAAAAAAAAAAAAAAAACCTGAACTGATATGGACATGAGTGAACCCTAAAGTGTGCAGTGTGGAGGAAAACAGTCATGACCTGAGAATGACCCGTGAGTTTGGATGAAATTAGAAAATTGGCGAGTATACTCAACGTGTCTAAGCAGTGAATGACACGCGAAATAAAAATAGTTCTCCTCAGTGAGCCTGAGGCAAGAAAAAAACGGCAAAAAATAAAAAAAACAAAAAGAGATTCCAGCGTGGCGGCACAGTGGCTTATTGGTTAGCAGTGTCGCCTTGCACCTCCCTGCCAGGTTCGATTCCCGCCTCGATGCGCATGGAGTTTGCATGTTCTCCCAAAGCTTGGTGGGTTTCCTCTGGGTGCTCTAGTTTCCTCCCACACTCCAAGGACATGCAGATTAGGCTAACTGGTGCTCCCCAAATTGCCGGTGGTGTATATGGGTGCCCTGCAATGGATTGGCACCCTGTCCAGGGTTTACCCTCAAGTCTTCTGAGTAGGCTCCAGGCCTCCCGCGACACTGTATACAGGATTAAGCGGTATGGACAAGATAGACAGGTGAAAGTGTCCACAAATAGACGGGCGGAAGGTGTGATGGTGTCATCTTGCTGATGCAACTAAAGCATGGTGGAGGAGGGTCTGAAGGTGACCCTCGAACTGGAGGTGATGTCAACAGGAAGGAGGGCCTGGAGAAATTGTTATATCCATTAACAGAGGGTCCAAAGTGAAAAAAATAAATAAATAAAGGTGTGTGTCAGTGTACCTTGGTCTTTAGAATTTGACATATTTACTCTAAAAAGTAAATGATCTGCAGAGTACAGAGAATGAGTGAGGAACAAAAAAGGCTGATTTAATTAAATAGTTGTCTTGTTTTTCAGAAATTCAAAAGTTAAGTTTGAAAATGGAAATTCTTAGGAATAGGGTTTTACAAAGACCTTGTGTACCATAAGCACATCTAGCATATATTGGCAGAAGTTAAGTGATAAGCTATTTTAATAAGCTATTAATAATAATAATAATAATAATAATAATAATAATAATAATAATAATAATAATATACTCCTTATCAAAGTCAAAATAGACATCTTTTAAAGATGATGTCATGTGGTCAGTTCCAGTCCATATTTCACATCACATTCAATAAAAAAGGGATATTTTATGTCATCTCAACATGACCATAAATGAAAATGTTCAATGCTCTGTACTGTATGGTTGCAGAGGTCTGGACTCGGCAGCAGGCTATCCTCATGGGGCCGATAAACCCTCCCAGGTTCAAACAAAGTTGTCCCAAGTTATAAACTTCTTCTTGACAGCCTTATCTGCTTGTGCCCGCTGCATAATAAAATTCAATAATTTGTAGGAGGTCTGAACTCTCTGTGAGAGGTTTATTCTCCTCTGAGCAAGAAGAATTAGCACATATTTTAAGCTGTGCTGAGAACTCCTCTCCGAATTCTGTATGAGAAAAAAAATACACAACTGTTATTTATGATCATAGGGATCAACACACACAAAAAAATGTGTTCAGTGGAAATGTACTGTATATACAGAACACGATCTACTGAAACTTTTCCAATGTCAGAAGAGCTCAGTGAGGTTTCTGTCCTGTTTCAAAAAGTATTTAGCAGTGAGACGCGATTTTTACGCGATTTTTGGTGAAAGCGAGTCTAGGATCTATTAGTACACTTTTCAACATGACTGTGGTACATTTTGCAGACCTGAAAGCTTCATACGACGGCATGGTGACTTAGCACTGTCGCCTTGCAACTCAAGGTCCCAGGTTCGATTTCCGCGTCGGGTCTGTGTGCATGGACTTTGCTTTGCATGTTCTCTCCGTACTTGGTGGGTTTCCTCCAGGTTCTCCAGTTTCCTCCCACATGCATTAGGCTAATTGGCGTTCCCAAATCGCCCGTAGTGTGTGAACATGCATGTGAATGGTGACTGGAGATCCTACCACGGTCGTATACTCATTGCTCATCGTCTATACCGCTTTATCCTGTATTTAGGGTCGCGGGGGGCCTGGAGCCTATCCCAGAAGACCTAGGGCACGAGGTGGGGTCTACACCCTGGACAGGGTGCCAATCCATCGCAGGGTACACGCATACACACAATCACACACTCATCCACACACAATTTGGGAAGGCCAATTAGACTAATCTGCATGACTTTGGACTGTGGGAGAAAACGAGAGTAACCGGAGGAAACCCACAAGCACTAGGAGAACATGCAAACATCACACGCACAGAGACGGGAATCGACCCTGGCAGGAAATTGAACCTAGAGCCTGGAGGTGCACGGCGACGGTCGTACAAATGGGAATAAGTACAATGATCACCACTGGCCTCCATGGTCCCTAGTTGGACTACAGAAAAGCTCCAGCCTGAGATGGGAGTACACTTGTTTATAGAAATGCACACTGTTCCTACTGTTAATGGATATTACAGCTTCTCCAGGCCCTCCTCTACAGTACCTGACATAAACGTTGTACTTTTGATCCATCAGCAAGAAGACACCTTCACACCTTCAGCCCCATCTATTAGTGAACATTATCTCCTGCCTGGTTACTACAGTTGTTTAGAGTCCTACTGAAAATCTATAAAGCTCTATGAAATTTTTTTTTTCTCAGACACGTCACTGTGTCTGAGATAAAAAACAAACAAAATTAAGGGTCCTTAATGTTGCCAGATGTAAAATTACTCTTAACACCTTCATAATATTTCACACCATGCATGTCCGACTGCCTAAATTACTTTCCTCTCCTTGAAGATATCAATCACAGAAAGATTCCTGTTAGACAGAAGAGCAAATACGCTGCGGGTGATTTGGTTTTTAATTAAAGCTTCCTGTAATTTGCACTTCCCGTCAGTGCACAGACTGAATTATGAGGTGCTGTTATTTGCGAGGGCTGTAATGCTGCTACTAAGTGAGAAATAAAGTCGGAATGTCCGGAAATGGCAACCTGTGCTTGTTCGTCCCAATTTAATGAGAGATCGAAGGTTTAATGAATTGATATTTTTGAAGGTAGTTTACATCTGTCATTGATGCAAATTTTCCTCATGCAAGTCCCTTATCGAATATACAAATGCCTGTCAGACTAGCAAAGACAACTTACTTACAGTATACGTTCTCTTTCTTTAATTAAGCTATAATGAAGCCTCATAATAGGACTCTATAAGCCTCTTTTTGTGTAATATATAACAAAACTGGAGAAAGACAGTGGACCACTCATCTACAGTATGCAGCCCATTTCAAACTCTATTATATCCTTGGTTTGTAGAGCATTGCATTTAAACTGCATATAAGCCATGTTAGGCATTTTACAGTACAATCAGTATTAGTCACGATGGCTGATTTTATTGTCACATTCCCAGATTTATTTGATATGGTCTCATAATAATTCAGATAATGATGCAGATCTGAATGAAAAAAAAAATAGGTTGATATTGTTGCCATTCGTTCTTTTTTTTTTTACACAGTATGGAATTGAAGAGAGAAGTGCAGAGAACAGCCTTTTATTGGAGAGCATCATCTCGCTTTTTTTTCTTTGTTTCTTTAATTATTCTTTACACACAGCTTTCTTTAAACACAAATGCTGGCAGCTTGTCCACAGAAGGCATCATTCAGTAAAAACTAATCCATTAATTGATTATACCGCTTGTCCTGTACAGCGTGACGTGGCCCTGGAGCTTATCCCAGGTGACACCCTGGACACACAACCAAACACACACTTTGGGCAATTCGGAAGTGCCAGTGTCTTTAGACTGTGGGAGGAAAACGGAGTACCAGGAGGAAAACCACCAAGCACGGGGAGAACATGCACACAGACCCCAAGGCGGGAATCGAACCCATCCCCTGGATGTGCGAGGCGACAGTGCTAATCAATACGCCACCACAGAGTCTTAATCCCAATAAGTTCCTCATTCGCGACTCAAAATATTTTAACTCCATTTAATTCTTTTGATTGACCTACAATTTAAAAAAACGCTACTACATGACAGATACTTCAAGTTTTCCACGCAAAGGCAGTTAAAAAACAAAATGTATCCCAGTTTTCCTATTCCTCTAATCCACGAAACAAGCTGTTATACTTTATGCTGGGTGAGTGTATGTTTTCGACTTTCAAAATCTCTGTTTCTCTAAAAAGACCTGCTTAGTCACTTTGTAGTCATTTTTCATGTTGTGCTCCTTCGCCACGGTTCAGTAAACCCAGGTGTTAAAAAAAAACCCTGCTGCTCCTTAACCTCTACAGAGCACTGCAGACATTTTAATCAATAGTCTGTCTTGCATCTCCCATGAATGTCTAATCATCCTGGTTTTAACCAGACCCACTTACTGTCCATTTGTCCATGTCTCACGTGTGTTATACCGTATCAGATGCAAGCTGTAGACTTGGCTAAAAAAAATCTATAGTCAATAGACATTCAAATGCACCAATAATAATATAAAATAATAATACAGAAGCTGCTTCATACAGTACAGTGTTAGCACCCCAGTCAACTTTTTACTGTATAACCTGGCATGCAAACGACTGGCTAAAAGCTAATATGCTAAAGGCGGAAAAGAAGTGAGACATGAAAAAAAAAAAACACTTTTGCTTCTGAGCTGATAAAACACTATTAAACCTATAATTAATGACCATAAAGAAAGATTGAACAAAAAACAAAACATTGTTCCAGCCAATCAGCAACACGGAGCATAATCATCAGTGGGTGGGGCGATGAGGGGGTGGGAGCCGGAGCGAGCCATAAATCTGGCACATGCTCGACTATATGCTTTGTAAAGAAGGAGAAATGGCAGAGAACCAACCAAAAGTCTAAAGAGAAAAAAAAAAAAGAAAGTCATGTGAACATGCAAATGTATGGAGGTTGTAAAATTAGGTTTGCTTTTTTATACAACCAATAGGTCAGCACTGTTTCATCTTGTTTGCTAAGGCCAAAAAAAAAAACACCACTTGGTCAAAACACAAAAGTCACCACTTGGACTTAACTAAGCTAAGCTAATAGTTAAGAGTATTCACTCACTCACTCTCACTCATCATCTATACCATTTAATCCTGTATTCAGGGTCACGGGGGGCCTGGAGCCAATCCCAGGAGACTTAGGGCACATGGCAGGGTACACCCTGGACAGGGTGCCAATCCAGCGCAGGGCACAGACACACACACACTCACACACTTCAGAATATTCGGCAATTCGGGAATACCAACTAGCCTAACCTACATGTCTTTGGACTGTGGGAGGAAACCGGAGTATACCCGGAGGAAACCCACCAAGCACGGGGAGAACATGCAAACTCCATGCACACAGAGACGGGAATCGAGCCTGGCCGGGGATCGAACCACCGTGCCGCCTAGTTAAGAGTATTCCATTAAATAATTACTGCAGTGATTAATAACGTTCTGCTGCAAACAAGTTATTTAACCCTATGTGGTTCAATCAGCATGTTCTCATTGCGTACCAATCAGAAGACATATCTGGTGGCAAATTATTGTCCTGCATAAAGCAAAGAAAACAACTAAGGAGATTGCTGAAACGACTAAAATTGGATTAAGAACTGAAAATGCATGCGAAGCATCATATTTGTGGAAGAAATGGAAGATTAAGGAAATCAAATCATAACAATAAAAAAATAAAAAATAAAAAAAACAGTATAACTCACGGCTATGTTTAATAGTGAAAGTAGGAGCATTTCCACAGTCATGCATTGCGAAGAGAAGCTTAGTGTAGCTTTAAGAAAACCACTTAGGCCAATCAGAACAAAAGCCTTCAATTTGCTAGGGAGCATAAAGACTGGACTGTGAAACATTAGAAAAAGGTCATGTGGTCTGATGCGTCCAGATTAACCCTGTTCCAGAGTGATGGATGCTTCGGGGTAAGAAGAGAGGCAGATGAAGTGATGCACCCATCGTTCCTAGTGTCTACCGTGCAAGTCTGTGTTATGATCGGGGGCTGTTTCTGTTGGTCAGGTCTAGGCTCGGCAACATTATGTGCCCAAAGAAATGAGGTCATCTGACAACCTGAATATTTTGAATGACCAGGTTTTTATATCACTGGATTTTTTTTTTCTTTCCTGATGAAAAGGGCATCTTCCATGACGCCAATGCTAGGATTATGTGCCATTTGTGTGCCAGGTAATGTGCATTACTTTCCCAATAAAAAAATGTTTACTTTCTAATTTGCCCTGATATGCTGTTGTTGTAAATTTAGCTATAATAGCAGGAGAGTTGTGAGTTTTTTCTGTCTAATGCTGGTATGCTGGCCTTCTTCTTAAAATTATTAATTCACATCACTTTGATGTTTTTGGTCCTCTGAGTTTACTTATCTACGGAATTATTTTTGGTAGCAACTACAATACAGGATACTCCTGAGCAATAGATCTTTTATGCAATTAGCAACACTAAGCAAAATGTAGGAATCATACACATTTCAGGTTTTGTATGTTTTATTTCTTTTATATTATATAGTTATGGTTTACAACTGGATGGCACAGTAACTTAGTGGTTAGCCCTGTCGCCTTGCACCTCCAGGGTCCGGGGTCGATTCCCGGCTCTGTGTGCATGGAGTTTGCATCTTCTCCACGTGCTTGGTGGGTTTTCTCTGGGTACTCTGGTTTTCTCCCACAGTCCAAAACATGCAGATTAGGCTAATTAGCGTTCCCAAATTACCCGTTGTATGTGTATGTGTGTGTGTGTGTGTGTGTGTGTGTGTGTGTGTGTGTGTGTGTGTGTGTGTGTGGACTGCCTCGTGCCCTTAGTCCCCTGGGATAGGCTCCAGGCCCCTTGCGAAGCCCCCTAGAAAATTTCTGTCCAATTTCTGACAAATAATGAACTGAATTAGTATTTCAACACAAATTAGACTAAATTAATAAATGGCTATATTCCATCTGCTGTTTTGCTCTTTTGTCAAGCGTGCATTAGCAAATTCATCAAGGCTTATATTGTCAGTAAGTTTGGCTCATAAAATTGCCAAAGGTCTTGACACACAGTCCTAATTGCCATCTCAGCCTGTACGGAATTCAGAGTTGGACTCCATTGAGATGATTTATAAAAGAGTAATGAATTCGTGTCTAAGCAAGAACTTCATATTAATTTACTGTACAACAAGCTTTTAATGATGTCTCAATAGGACAGTGCATTCTTCTCCTGCCAAACACGATTGGGATACATCATGCACTCAGTTTCATCAGTCTTAGAGATGAAATTCTAAGCCATATTCTTTACAGGGGTCACATCATCTCATCAGAGAGAAAGAGAGAGCGAGAGAGATTTCAGAACCATACACTGATAACCAAAACATCAAAGAGAGAGAAAGAGGATAATAACCTAAAATAATAGAGTCCTGAATAAAAGATTTTATAAAATCCCTTTTCTTTTGCTGCACGTTATGTATTTTTGTTTCACGCTAAATGGATCAGACTTTTATTTTCATGCAGTACGAATGGCTTATGACAAGATTTTTAATGCCATTAATCATTAATTATAAATACTGTACTCCACTCTTAGAAAATCTAATCTCTATGACAACCATAAAAATGTATTCTGGAAGCCTAAAACAGAGATGTGGCACCAGATGAATTGTCACGCGTTGGCTGTGAAAGAAGTGAGTGTTCTGGGTACAGAGCAGATTATTATTCATCGTCATCTATACTGCTTTATCCTGTATACAGGGTTGCGGGGGGGAGGGAGGGGCGGTCATGGAGCCTATCCCAGGAGACTTAGGGCATCAGGATGGATTCACCAACAAGAGATGTTTTTGTCAGTCCGCCTGGTTGAATCTTAATTCGGGTTTTACTAATGATAATATACTGAGCATAACGTCAATGGAAATTATTTTCCTTACGGAGATCCTCACATGTTACCTACCTTGTTACCTCATGTACAAACCTTTTCAGTTACCACAGTTTTTAAAACCATAGCCCAGCCCTAGCCCAGTTGTTAGTGCCTGTTGCCATGGCAATGTCCGTCATGAATCTGGGGGACAGAATTTCTAAAGAAGCGCTGAATGGAGGGTTGAATTATTACCTTTGAAATCTCAAAAATATTTCTCCAGTATAACCAGCTATACCTTTAAGTTGATAGTTGTCTTGCTGTTTTCTTAGTGTTGTCTCATTGGTAAATTCTGTATTCAACTGTTTTTTTGCCAACAATGTTGGAATGCCTAAGTGTAGCTTAAATGTTACTTATAAGCATATTTGCATACTTATAATAGCACACATCTGTCCAAATATTCTGTAAGGAATGTAGGTATGGAAATCATCTATCGGTAGACTGTAGCAACAGATGGATTTATTGGCTATTTATTCCAAGTACTGTTTCTATTCCAAAAGAAGAGGGCAGAGAAGAGATACTGTACATGAAGTGGCCCAGCTTAAATAAACGACCCTGATATGTTGAACACTCACAATAACATCAATGTCCAATGTAGTTTATGAGGCTGTCTATAGAAATTAGGTGTGAATTTTATTTTTTTTAGCATGTCCACATATACTGTACATCAGTTTGCTTTGATGTGCTGCGATCAGTTTGGCAGTCGATTAGATTAGATTAGATTAGATTAGATTAGATTAGATCAGATTCATCTTTATTATCATTGATACAGAGCCAGTAAAATGCAGTTAGCATCTAACCAGAAGTGCCTAAGTGGCCTATTTACAATAAATAAATACAATATGTTATACAAACAGAGGATGCATTAGGTATAAGAGTTAAGGTATATATAGTGATAGAGTAATGTACAGTATACCTGTTCAACATTGTGCAGTGAATGTGCTATAGTATACAGAAGGTGCGTTACAGTGTAACGCAGTAACTGTGCAAACATTGGATTAGGATGTCTGAAAGATTACATGCCTAAAAGTAGCTTAATATACAGTACATATGTACTTGTGTGTTCTTATTGTACAGTATAAACAGAATAATTACAGGTGGAAATGATGAGCCTAATTATTGATGGTGCAAAGATGCATAGTGGTAACGTCCGCATGGATCCTTTTGGGTTCTCTGGCTTCCTTCCAACCCCCAAAACGTGCAGTTCAGATGTTAAACTGTTGTATTCACTGCACTGCTACTGTTTGCCTGGATGCCCAGCTAACCACAATACACAGAAATTTGTGCTAGAAAATTCAAAAGGCAATGAAAAGCCTATAGTATTATTTAACATGGTCTATTTAAATGGTTATAAATCTCAACTTTTTTTTATTTTATGTATGTAATTGTTAATAGTAGCAACTACAGCATGGGATATTCTCAAGCCATGTAATACTTTTAATTTATACAATTTGCAAAACTTTATATAGTTATATTTTTATATATTTATTTCTTTTATATTAGCGATGATTTACAACTGTCAGCATGGTGGCTTAGTGGTTAGCCCTGTCCCTTTGCACCACCATGGTCTGGGTTCAATTCCCTCTGCACTTGCGCTTGCATCTCCCTGCACTTGGTGGGTTTTCTCCAGGTACTCCGGTTTCACACACAGTGTGGCATGCAGAATAAGTTAATTGGCATTCCCAAATTGTCCATAGTGTGTAAAAGAGTGTGTGAGTGTGTGTACCCTGTGATGGATTGTCCCCTCATCCAGGATGTACAGTTCCCTGCCTCGTGCCCTAAGTCTCCTGGGATAGACTCTAGGCCCCCCAGTGACCCTGTATACAGCATAAGGCGGTATAATTATATTATATATATTGCTTGGACAAATAATTCAAAGATTAACTACAAAACAGTTTAGACTATATTTTAACATATGTCTATATTCCATCTGCTGGTTTGCCCTTTAACGTGCATTAGCAAATGCATTATCAGTAAGTTTAGTTCATAAAAGGTTAAAAAGTCTTGACACGCAGTCTCAATGGCCATCTCAGCCTGTAAAAAAAAATCAGAATTGGACCCATTTAGATGATTTATGAAAGAGTAATGACTTTGGGTCCAAGCTGGAACTTCATATTAATTTACAACAAGCTTTTAATGATGTCTAAGATCAGCCTTTGGATGGCGTTCTTTACAGTCTTTACAGGGGTCGCCTCATTTCATCTGCCTTTCATTTGTGTGTGTGTGTGTGAGAGAGACAGAGTATTTTCAGAAGCACACAGTGATAATCACAACATCAAAGAGAGAGCATAATAGCCCAAAATAATAGAATGCTGAATAAAAGATTTTCCATCAGAGATGATCACATGTATAAATTCCTACTGATTTATAAAATCCCTGGCTGCACATTAGATTTTTGTTTCAGGCAGAACGGATCAGACTTAAGACAAAATATTTAATGCTATTCTGCCTACTATAAGGTCAGGTTATATGGGTTATCGTCATTTATCATAAATTATGAATATTAAACTAGATCAACTGCTCTAACCCTCGGGGTAGTTAACAGTAGCTTCATACAGTGTGTGACGGCCTTTGCAGCCCAAAAAGAATGAGGAGACGTAGAAACACAAGCTTTCACCCAACTAATAATTTTAATAAACCAAAAAGTGTACATTAACTTAAAAAAAAAAAACAATATGTAAAGTTCTAATCAAATAAAGTACTAAAAAAAAAAAGGTCAAAAGAAAATCAAAGTTAAATTCAAACTAACTTAGAAGAACTTAACTGAATCCAAAAAAAAAATAAAATCAATAGGAAGACCCTAAACCAAACGACTACCCAGAAAGGACCATGGGGAGACATTTAAAGGGATGGACCAGCCTATTTTGAGACACACGGGAAACCACAAAATAACAACAAACTAAACAACCAAACTAACAAACATTGGGTAGTTCAAGAACTAATTTAAATTAAACAGATATTGAAAAAAAAAAAACAATTAGAAAAAGAAAGAATCAAAATCATACGTATTATGTATATATACACAAACAGAAAATGGCAGAACGCCAAGTCCCTCCCACAGTTAGTCTACTACCATAGGCAGCAGCCATTCACCCCTCAACGGTAACTTAAACTCAAAGAAAAATTATATTAACTCAACATATAAAGTACAACATAAACTTGGATATGTACACGCCACCCTGACATGATGCACTTAAAATAACTAAATATCTAAATGAAATTAATGGTTTGTGTCTGTTAAACATAAATAAATAGGAAGTAATTAAGTAAACAAAATACTAAATAATAAATGAGAAGTGAATGGATCTGTGCAGATGTATATGTAGATCTGTGTGAATGCTTACACTCAATGTGTGGCCGATGGCGGGCCATCACCCAGCGCCTCAGAGAGATACAGGAGCCCTGTTTTTAAACACAGCATAAGGAGGATCTCTCTCTCTCTCTCTCTCTCTCTCTCTCTTTCTGCTGAGCTTCTATCTCCTGAGTTACCAGCGATCCTGACCTGTCCTGCCCTAAAGCTGTGTCTCACACATCCTGCAGCTTGATGCATCCTGGTGCCCTCTTATGGTTGGAGTTTGCATCACACAGAGGCTTCTGGCTCACTCTTGAGCATGGCCCCGTGTGGTCTGCCGGGGGTGCATGTGGTGACTGAGAGCAGTTCCTCTTGATGGCCTTGAAAATGGCCGAAGTCTGATGCACTCGTCGTGTTTTTCTTTGATAGGTCTTGACTGCAATCGCTTCATAGTTTAGGACTGAAATTGTTTGGTACCCAAGCCTCCATCCTAGAAAGTGAACTTTATACTTGAATACATATTATATAGTTAAACTTTTAACCTTATAGCACACATTTGTAGCACTGATTTATTTATAGTCATACAGTACTACTACTAATACTTGCTATTACCCAAATGAGTCTGGTTCCTTTGAAAGTTCCTCTTTGGTTCCTCTTTTCATCCTATTCTTATCTCAGGGAGTTTTTCAATTCCCCCTGGCTTGGTAATCAGGGACAAACTGATGAATGTGTGTATAATTTGTATGTTTATATCCATAATTTCTATTTCCATAAAGCTGTTTTGCCACAATGTCCATTATAAAACAAGTGCTATAAAAAAAAAATGATGAGTGATTCAGGACCCAACTGGGTTTTCCTTCTAGGAGGTGACAAACGGTTGTAGCACCATATCATTAACCTTATTTGTGTCCCAGTTCTGAGCCAGGGACTGCCTTTGATTTGCGTATCTATCACACAAAAGGCCAAAAAGCTTGTTGTTCATACATTCGGCCCAGTTCCCGCAGATATAAAGAACACTGGGTTAGGAAAAAGAAACCTGGAGGGGAAAAAATGGGTCTATATTGCAATTTGCAATCTTTGGTATTTGATATATATTTCTTTGTTATACTTCTATGAGTGAAGCTTAAGTCAAACCAGACCTTGTGATTGTGTAGCATAACAGAGGACAGTTATGAGAGTAAAAACTTCCCCTGCTGCACTAGTGCACTTGCTCAGTGGCCATGCAGAAGGCCCGGGTTTGTTTTCCAGACAGCTCCCAAACCTCAGCCAAGCCGGTCCCAAGCCCAGATAAAATAGGAGGGTTGTGTCAGGAACGTAAAACCTGTGCCAAGCTTGTACTGTATGTGGGAACCAGGTGGTCCACTGGGGCGACCCCTTGCCGGGAGCAGCCAAAAGACCGACAACAAGAGCTAATGCACTTACCTGGGTATCACTAGTGCTTGGATACCATCAAGGTAGAAAGTATTCATAGTTGCAGATCCATGATCGAACTTATTCATTTCTGAAATGATGGCACCTTCAATGGCCCAAACATGTGGAAATGGCTTGGAGCGAGGTCGGGACTGCATGGTGCATGTGGCAATAACAAGCAGTCGAATTTCTGGAATGTGCCAGTGGTGTTGGTGAAATGAATGCGCAAGTTGCAACAAGTTATCCATCAATTTCAAGAACCAGGAATTCCACTTACTGAACGTTCACTGGAACGACTGCAGTGGGCTCCGAGCCACCTTGGCCGAGATCGTAATTCGAGGATATACAGCCTGGTATAAAACATTTGCACCATTCCAATGTTTTACTGCATTTAAGAATCTCCTCACTGTACTGTGCTACTGAAAAGTTCATCCGGTTTTACATCTTCATTCATGCGAAAAACTCCATCACAAGTCCCTGTTTGACTTGAACGGCCCTCAGAGTAAACGATTGCAAAAGTTATTGTTTGTCATTTCTTATGCAAATGAAACCTCATACATCAGTTCCTGCGTTGGAAGGGAAAACAGCTCTCAGTAAAATCATCTCCCAGCACTCTACGGATTTTATTTACCGAGCTATAAGAGAGTGTTTGCTCAGCTAAAGATAAAGGAAATTAATGCTGCCAAGTGTGATTCTGAAAGGGTTTTCATTTGAATCCAACTCTCTAAAAGTGACAAAGAGTCAGAGTTAAGTCAGGGTCAAGACTTTGTCAAGATGTCAAGATGTACAGCTTCGGCAAACAGTGAAACTGTCGGTCGTGAATCTACGTGCACAAAAGCAACAAAGATATTGTCTGGCCAGTAGTGATAGGGTTTAGAGCGTCAAGGCTTGGGTTTAATGTTCTCCTGTTTGAAGATGAGAGTCGTGCACCTAAATAATCTCACAGACAGACATACGGCCATAATCGAAAGTCTGAATGGTTTTGCTTCTTGCTTTAAGTTGCAAATCATTAAGCATATAATAATAATAATAATAATAATAATAATAATAATAATAATAGGCTGCTATGCCTGGTCTGATACTTAACTGTGAATAATGTAATTTTTTACAAATAACTTTTTTTTGTTTATTTGTTTATTTGTTTTTTGTTTTTACAACAAATAAAAATTTTTATCTGCTTCTTCAGACTTTCACAGAATTAAAAGTAAGTGCTTGTGTTTTCTGGTGATAGTGGAAACATTTCTTCTCTGAAGCGTGATGATTTTAGGCTTCTCAGAAAATAAAGATAAAAAGTCATACAGTATAACCCAATTTGGAATAAAAAAAAAAGGAAAAAATGATGTAACTTTCATGCTTTGTCAACTTTGAATATGGTCCAAAATAAGCAGGATAGCATATAATAGTGAATACGCATAATAAAAAGAGCTTCTTGAAAAAAACATACAGTGTAGGCTGGACAAACTAAAGCAACTGAAACCTAAAGCTCCACATCTACTAAATCTATAAACTCTAACACATATTTGTAAAGGGCTTCCTTCTTCCTTATAGCATCCTTCATGCAGTGATCTTCCTTATAAATCAACATATTGATGCACAATGGGGAGAAACCTAAGATGTGAAATATGCTGTATTGGTAAAGGGGTCAGTGTGGGGAAAATGAAAGAGCACAAAAGATTCAACACAAACAGCCTAATGGGCGAATATGACAGAACCTCATTAGGACCGGGAGTGGATGAGGACACACACGCAGCTTTGATGGAAATTAAGCAGCAGTGTTCTGAAAACACAAAGAAAGAGCTGATCAAGAACAATAGAAAATGATTGTCCACATTAATTTCCTTCAAGTGACCAACACACACACACACACACACACACACACACACACACACACACACACACACACACACACACACACACACACACACACACTAATGATTGTGATTTACAGTTTTTTCCAATATAGGTTTGAAAAAAGAAACTTGATTTATAAATATTTATAAATATTTGTTTCAAAGGAAGCATTAAAAAAAAAAAATCTACGTTCTCATTTTTGAAATTGCTGCCAGCGATTCCAGCGAACTAACTTCTGACATAGTGTGCGTGCATTTCTGGAAGTTCTTAAATAGTCATGCAATAAAAA
This sequence comes from Clarias macrocephalus, assembly GCA_011419295.1. Lineage (NCBI taxonomy): Eukaryota > Metazoa > Chordata > Actinopteri > Siluriformes > Clariidae > Clarias > Clarias macrocephalus. The sequence goes on along the minus strand of JAAGKR010002590.1, from coordinate 38,843 downwards.
CAGGCTTTTTTTAAATTATTTTTTTATTTCTGGATTAAGTGACATCATGAACCTTTTTCCTGCATAAATACAGTAGTGTTTAGTCTTTAAGTCAGCCGTATGCAAACACGAGCATCTCAAAGACAGTTAGAGTTATAAGAATGCAAAATTGCTAGATCATTAAACGTGACCAAGACAAAAACATGCAGCCTTTGTTTCTCCATCCAACACTTTTAAACGATTATTGCGTCTCGGTCAGCGGGATTTATGACACTTGGCTGTGATATACGAGGCTAGATTTACACGTTCGTTTTGTGAATAAATGAGCTTTATGACTTTTTTAGGGCGGGCAAAGTCATTTTGTCATTGAAACGTTCACTGATGGCGTTGGCTTCCTCGTTTGGGCAGTGAAATGAGGCCTATTGAAAGAGTAGCCTGATTGGATTGAAGAGACGTGCCATCCTGTCACAACCCAGGGGGATTCTGGGCACACAGCCCAACAAAGCATCTGAACAGCTCATAAATGGCTGAAACTAACAAGACACTGGAGCAAGGTCACATGCCTAAAATATATAGACACAAGGAGTGTGTTTAGTCTTGTTTAGTCTTGAGCACATGGTCTTACTTGAGTAATTTTTTAGCACTATTTACAGTAGATGCAACTATAACTGAATGACTGGTGTCTGAAGGGTTGTTTACTTTTGGAAGGGAAATGACTACATATTAAGATCTGTGTGTGTGTGTGTGTGTGTGTGTGTGTGTGTGTGTGTGTGTGTGTGTGTGTGTGTGTGTGTGTGTGTGTGTGTGTTTAGTCACCTATTTTTATTTTTTTGTTGTTAGTTTTTTTTATGGATGGATGTTGTTGAAGACTGCACAACTGTTGGTTAGGCTCTAATTGCTAAAATGTTACGATAGTGCCAGGAAGGCGCCCAAGCTATAGTTCCCATCAGCCCATCCACATCGCATTAGCAGAACCCCGCCTACGTCTCTATGTGGCTCATTGAGTGTCCTATTTAGTTCAGGTTGTTGAATGAGTCTTTGTCTCGGATTTTTTTTGTAGCAAACCCGTTTCTGAACCTAGTTTGACTTCATGTCTAAGTTCATCTGTTTGTTTTTGTGTTTCATTTATTATAGCATTGCTTGATGATAAATGTATCTGCCTTCACTTGAGTTATACGACAAAACACAAGAATGGATGCAGCAGATTATTTTACCCAAAGCTTGAAAGGAAATGTGTCATGTGGGACCAACTAGGGAGAACCGGCCAATGGTCGGTGGAACTGACTTGATATCATGTGGCATAGGATTGATTGATTGATTGATTGATTGATTGATTGATTGATTGATTGATTGATTTAATGTTTTTTATTTTTGGGGGGGGGGGGGGGGATGTCGCTTCTCCAGTTGAGCCCAAGATGAAGCCAGATGGATTGCCTCCCCAATGCATCCCAAGATGGACACAGATAACATAGCCACCCCATGCAGTCCAAGTTAGAGGCAGCCGAGGCAGCCGAGGCAGCCGAGGCAGTCTCACAGTCGATGTCCAAGCCACAGAATAGAGAGGAGGACTCTGGTGATTACCAAGCTTTTATTCTCTGGCTCTGGTGATGATGTTTAAAAAAACCAACCTTCCTGTCCCACAGATGACATCACTAAAGCACCTGTGATGTGTCTTCCTACTGTGACTCTGTTACTCTAGTCCACTTGGCGAGACTGTCTATACATATACTATATATACTGTATATGTGTTTATATATATAAAGTTATCGAGTTACCATGGTGGAAATTACACACAACAAGAGTAGAGGTTTATTTAAACAGCGCTGGACGTCTCTGTTACACACACCGCAAAAGCATCTGCAAGAGAGCGGTAACTCCTCTCCCCTCACAGTGCCTTATGTACTGGGGCCGTACCGAAGCCCTTCTGTGAAAACGCATCCCGCTTTTCTCCAGACTATTTTCTCTTCTGGCGTAGCTGTGCTCTGAAGCTCTTCAAGGTTCGCTGTGGGAGTGAGAGCATCACACACACACACACACACACACACACACACACAACACACACACACACACACACACACACACACACACACACACACACACACACAGTTATGGTTATAGGAAAGAGGAAGTTTGGCCACGGCCTTCGCCGCTGCATCTGCTTTTCTGGAATAGAATCTAATTTGTTAGCGCCAGCATTACATTTACACTTTTAAAATGTCATGTGTTGTCACCACTGCAAACTTCCGTTAGCATCTGTTTCTGTATCACAAAATGCTGATGCATCCATGATCATTTTATATCCAGATTCTGTGTTGGCGCTTACTGTGGATCAATCCTAGGGGACCAAAGTTGTTTAATAGTTGGCAAAGTTGCCCTTTCCCTCATGTAGAAAAAAGAGTTACAGGGTTCGACAGGGTCTTTTCACAGGGATGTTTATCATTTAGCATTGGACACTCTGGGGCAGATAAATGTGACGTGTTTATGTATAAAAAGATACTGAAAGTGTATGAGGAACTACAAATATCAAATTACTGTAACCCACTATATATCTTTAGACTACACCTGCCTTCTCTGTTGCGGGTACACATGGGTAATCCTGCTGCTACAGGATCTGGTTTGGCTGAGAGGTAAGCTACAGATCGAATAATTATTTTTAATATTATTTATTTATTTATTTATTTAATGTTCATGTAAAAGAAATGAAATCATGGCAACCATTTTTATCTTTTTCATCAATAGTTTTTGTAAAAAAGGCCTTTTATGATTTGCGATGCCCAATATTGAAGTAGTATATAATTTCAACTTTAATTTAGTGAAAGATTTCTGGAGTTCAACTACAGTAAGTGGGCCAGCAGACCCTTCCCATGAGTGTATAGCTCATTGGGGCCTCTAGGATTGCATAAAAATACCAGTCTCTCGCCCAATGAACGCTGGAACCGCACACGTAGCATCCGTTCTGTCCTCCCCATCCACGTCTTCCGCCACACCCATGCGCCCTTTCAAGGCTGCTGTCATTGTGAGTTTCCCCGTGTACTGGAAAACTGTTTCTCCATCCTGTTGTTTACACATCAAGATCTTTGTCATGTCCATTCGCACTAGAAAGGCTTTAGCGGCGGCGTCTACGATGCTGTTGACCGGTTCAGCAGAGCTGCTTCCAGCGACGCGGTCTGAACTCGCAGGCTGTGAATTTCCACGTGCCGTCCCGCTGCAATTCTAACATTCCCTTGGTTATGTAGACTTCTAGTAACACACACAAAGTTGATTCAAATTTTCTACCACACGATAGCGCAGAGTAACAAATACACCTTAATGTAGCTTTGATTTGAATGTCACTTCACTAAGTAGGTTTTTGCACATCCTTGCTTCACTAGTCATGTCTTTTTTTTTTTGGGGGGGGGGGGGGGGCATTTTTCCCCGATTTTCTGCCTAATTTAGTTGTGTCCAATTCCTCCCCGTCACTAGGGGGCTCCCACATTAAGGCTACTACTACCACTCAGTCGGGAGGGCCGAAGACTATCACATGTTTCCTCCGAACCACGTGACGCCAGCCGACCGCATCTTTTCGAACTGCTCGCTCGCGTACCGTTGGAGGCGGCGTAACACGCTCGGAGGACAGCGCTATCCGCTCCCTCAGTTGCGCGAGCTCACAGACGCCCCTGACTGGCTGTAGAGCCGTGATTAATGTGGGAGCACCAAGTACCTCTCATCCCACCCCTCTTAGAGAGCTCGTCCAATCAGCTCTCTCTAGACCTCCGGCTGCGAGAGGTTACAGCACCACCCGGGAATCGAACTCGCGATCTCCGGATGATAGGGCGAGCGCTTTTACCACTGCGCCACTCGGAGGCTCACTAGTCATGTCTAATGGTTTGCTTAACTGAGGATGTCACTTTTCTCTCTTCTTTCAATGCAGAGAACATTGCTCCCCTTAGCGTTGCTCCCCTCTGGCCTCATGGAGGATGTTGCTTTCTCATCTTACTTTTCGGGCTGGGGTTGGGTGTGTGTGTGTGTGTGTGTGTGTGTGTGTGTGTGTGTGTGTGTGTGTGTGTGTGTGTGTGTGTGTGCGTGCGTGCGTGGGAACGGCAATACCTTCCACCAAAATTCCACATTGAATTTCTCTTTTCTCTTGTGCAACAGGAAGCCTACAGTACCCACTGGCTACATCCAAACCACCACACGGTATTTGAGTGACTATCTAAGACCCCATCCAGACTTTGGTGCGTTCTTCAGAAACAGTGCATTAGGGGAGGGCGTCTGTCAAGATAGAACGCACCCATAGGAAGTCACCCAAACTACATTGCACATTAAGCTCTACACATAACATCATCCTAGTGAACTCCACCAGTGTGTCTCAGTGAGTATCTTATATACTGTCAATCAGTTCATTGTAGGTGTCCTGTCTCATGTGTGAACCCATGAGCCTTTGAAAACAGAAAAATAAACAATTCATTTTCTTTGTATTGACTTTTTCTTCGAGAAAAATGAAGGATTTCCCGCCCGCACGATTTCGTTATGCTGTGATACTACTAGGGCACCTGTGGTGAAAAAGACAAGCAGGAGGATGTTATCTTCCTCCCTGAAGGAATGCATGCTGTCAGATATTATCATTTATGATCTTCCCCAGAACACTGGTCCCTATGTCTCGCCACTCTCACTAGTAACACCCTAGGCTAACGTAACGTATGAGTCGGCTTGCTAGTCAGACAAACGCTGGTAAATTAGCAGGAAAGATTAAACCAGAGGACTGTATGATTTTAATCAGATTCACATGTAGAAATGTTTTCAGATGTTAAAATGTGAATGTCGGTAAGAGAACACAAACATACAGTATAGAGTACCGTATCACCTATTTAAATCACTCAGCATCTTCAGGCAATAAAACAAACCCACACAGTATCAGATGGTTTACTGGAGCACTGCATTTCCAGTGAATGAGATTTATGCCGCATTTTTATTGTTACTGACAAATGACTGCTGGTAGACTGGAAGTCATTATTTTTCAGTGGTGAGTCAGACTGGACTACAATCAGCATCGGGTCTCTGTGGATGTGGAATTTTTATATCTGAGGATGTTGATACTTTGGTATTAATTCACATGATACACTTGTGGGTGCGAGGGATAGTCTTACGTTTGAGTAAAAAAAAAACATGGGTAATTTATTTATTCACTCATATTTTAGTACCAATAATTACTTATTAGTGTAGCTTGGTGGATACCACTGTGGCAAGAACTAGCAAATAGCCACCTGGGTAACACAATCTAGACCTTACGTCTGTATCATGCAAACATTGAAACTACATACCATACTGTATATACAGTAAGAACTGAATTATCTCTATTTTTAAATGACATATATGTAAGGCAAAAAAAAAAAAAAAACATTTTCCTCTTCCAAATAGCACAGTCTGCATTCCAACGAACCGGCAAGATAACGTTCTGAAACATAATCAGTTCACAAGAAGTTCTCCCAAAGCAGAGACGCACCGAACCAACAGGTTTGATTTATCTTGTCCTTTGTCTGTAATAACATCCATAAAGGAAGCCATGAAATTCAGAGCAGGAAAACACGTTTTTTTTTTTTTCTGCTACTGTCGGTGCGATGTTGCTACTTTTCACTTTTATGTGCACATATTTTGAAAAGTTTGTTCTAACAAACTTTGTACAGCCAAAGTATTTCGCCTAATCATAACCCCAGGCCCTGTATGCACTTGAGCACACAGCTTTGATTATACCAATGAGTGTATTTTTGAAGTGTACTGGCCATATAGGTTTAAGGTAAGAAAGCTGCCATCTGCACAAAAATGTCTACTTATAGCAAAATCATAGGACTGTGAAACAAGCTGTCAGGAAATAGAACATTTGACTGACTCCATAGTGTGGATTCATATATCTGTGCTTCTTACTCCAGCTGCTTGATGGATATCTTCAAATCCTTCTTTTTTTTTTTGCCATATGCAGATCAATGACAGGACCCTCTGCATGTGCTCGAGTGGCCAGATATACAATACTGTACAGAAATCTTAAGCCCGTCGTCATTTCTTCAAAGTGTGCTACTGAAGAGCCAGACTTTCTTGTATCTTGTATTTTGGAAACATTTTGACTCTTCTTTTCAGTATGAATTAAAAACAACATCTAACAGTGAGAAACAGATGCAGATGACGATTAGTATACTGGTGATGCTGAATGCTGAGTGGTTGGAACAGACGAGAAGGGAAATGAGGTTGCTGCTGAGGTTGTTACACAAACAGCCAGTTTTTACATTGTATTTTTAAGCACTTTGCAGCCTCACTCACTCATCATCTATACCACTTAATCCTGTATTCAGGGTCGTGGGGGGCCTGGAGCCTATCCCAGGAGATTTAGGGCACAAGGCGGGGGACATCCTGGACAGGGTGCCAAGCCATCGCAGGACACACACACACACACACACACACACACACACACACACACACACACACACACACACACACACACACACACACACACACACACACACACACACACACACACTTCAGTCATCTATAAGATGACTGAAGAAACATCACCCGGGATACTGAACGGTAAGTTTCATTATAAAAAGCTTCTACATGGAAGTTTGGATAAAAGCAATGGTGTGTGAGCTACTTTCAAGGGAACTATTTCCCTTCTTATTCCCTATTTCCTAGAATATATTAAATGTAATATGTAGGAGTGGTGGCTCAGGCGGTTAAGACTCTAGGCTGTTAATTCTTAGATCTGAGTCTGGGTTCGAGCCCTGCCCTTAGTGAGTTGCCACACCTAATGCATTCAAGAAATTTTAATTTAACATTTGTTAAATGTTAATGTTGGAGACATTATAAAACTCCATAATCTGTTTCTTTTAATCTGTTTGTCATGCATTTCTTTATTCCAACATTGCACATTTATAATACAAGTAAATCTGAGTAATTTAAAATTGTAATTTGAGATTTATGGATTTATTTATTTATTTACTTTTTCTTTTTTTTCTCTTCTTCTTCTTCTTTTTCCAGCACTTCTGAAATACTCATGCCATGGTTAGCGTCACTGAGCTGACATTTTCTTCTTTATGTTGATGTGAATATTAACTGTACCCCTCTAATCTGAGTGTGTGTGTGTGTGTGTGTGAGAGAGAGAGAGAGAGAGAGATATAAAACTAGCAATGATGTAAGAGGGTCAAGGTTTTGGGTGAGCCAAAGCATTCATGAGCATTTGCAATCCTCAAATGGTGCTGAAGATCTACATGACGTAAAAATACAAGACTAGTCACAGAGCCAGCACTCATTTGTTTACAGGATCGCAGTCCAATAAAAGATGGCGTCCTTCGGGAAAAATGAACCTGCCGGAAATTCTCACAGCTGCTGTATCGTTTGCTGAAATAATGCTGTGAAGTGAAGCCAAAATCACATGGGAGCTCAGCCATTACTTACAGGAACTATACAAAGTTAGAGGTGGACTTTCTATAGAAGTCAAGCTTCTAGTATGGGGGGGGGGGGGGGGTGTCATTATTATGCTCTAATGTTTATTCAGACATTAATAGAACAAATAAATCCTCGACTGATTCTAGTCATAGGAAGCGCAAAAGACTCAACATATCACAAAATATCAGCATAATGTAGAAGTACATGCATAATAATCGAAGAGATATCATCTCTCCATATCTTTATCTTCTACCAGTCTTTCCTTGTCTTCTTTCACCTTCAACTGGTTTTTACCGATGTCCTGTATACTATAACCAGAGGTCCTGTCACAGTCATAAAATGGGAAAAATCAAGATGGGAATCACCATTGGCCTCATCAGTCCCAAGTTGGACTACAGAGGTTCCTAGATGGATGGATGGATGGATGGATGGATGGATGGATGGATGGATGGATGGATGGATGGACTATATAATACACTGTGTCTTCAAGACATTAAGACCTTGCTTGTTTTTTAATAAAATTTTACATGTACAGTACAGACCAAAAGTTTGGACACCCCTTCTCATTCAATGAGTTTTCTTTATTGTGTTCTTTATTGTGTTCTTTAGCCCAAACGCGTCTCTTCTCCTTGTCGCCTGTCCTTAGCAGTGGTTTCCTAGCAGATCTTCTACCATGAAGGCCTGATTCACACAGTCTCCTCTTAACAGTTGTTCTAGAGACGTGTCTGCTGCTAGAACTCTGTGTGGCATTGACCTGCTCTCTGATCTGAGCTGCTGTTAACCTGCGATTTCTGAGGCTGGTGACTCGGATGAACTTATCCTCCGCAGCAGAGGCGACTCTCGGTCTTCCTTTCCTGGGCCGGTTCGCATGTGAGCCAGTTTCTTTGTAGCGCTTGATGGTTTTTGTGACTGCACTTGGGCACACGTTCAAAGTTTTCCCAATTTTTCGTACTGACTGACCTTCATTTCATAAAGTAATGATGCCACTCGTTTTTTCTTCACTTAGCTGCTTTTTTCTTGCCATAATACAAATTCAACCTCTTTGAATGCGAAGGTGTGTCCAAACTTTTGGTCTGTACTGTACATGGACATATGTGTGTGGATATGTCCATGTATTTACATATAAATAATATTTTTGGGAATAATGTTTGTATAACATGTTATATTTCATTCATAATAATGAAAAATAGCGTAAAACAAACCACATCATCCAGTGTTTAGCATGTACCTAAATTATTGTATTAATGTTCCCATTAAGCAAATATTTAAAAATATTTTCTTAGCACTTTGCTAACCACAATATTCAACCGATCCTACTATAGATCCATAAACATCACTAACGATCCAAACTCCCGTTCTCTCACTGTGAGTTTCCATTTCGTGGTTACAAACAGCGGAAATAAACAATTTGCGCTAATCCGAGTCGCAGATCAGTGCCCACAACATACACTAATGGATTTAAATTTGACCCACAGGAGTACAAACATTCTGTCTAATTAAGTGAACAAACAGATATCCGGTAAATAGGACTGCACAAATTAGCACCACATGAATTCAATACATTTCTTCTGTCTGTTTCATTTCCTATTACTGGCACACTCTTCTCTGAGGGAAAGAGTGCATAAATAAGTGAAGCCAAAATTTTCCTGTCTCCCTGGCCCACCACTCACCTGCCAGGAATAACAATGAGCAGGGAGCAGTGTTTTAGGACGGTTTGAGCCATCACAGTTATGAATTATGTAGTACTGAAGAGACATATTCAGGGGACATTTGGGCAGGTATAGGTAGGAAATCAACTGAATTTGAATGATTGTAAATCTGTGGGTGTAAAAGTGGGAGTTTAATTGACTTGGCACTTAGGGTGAACAGGGTTTGTATATACAGTAATGGCACAAGTGGATATTTGCTACAATCGTATACAATCATATCTTATGGCAAAAAATATGAGACCCATGATGTAATGACAAATTATACGCAATTCTGAATTCTCTTATTATGGTACTTGATCGAATTTCTGAAGATCGAAGCAAACCTTGAAGGACAAAACTGTTATTAATGATTAAAATTGGGTTTTCACATGAGAGAATTGTGTCTCCCATATGCTACATGTTCAATCATAAATAGCTCATTCATCCATCTTCAATAACTGCTTTAGGCTCACAGTGGATCTAAAGCTTATCCTGGAAGTACCAGGTGCCATTAATTAAACAATTCATTTTAACAAATATGTTTTCCTCAACTTTATAGGAATCCATATTTAGATTTATTTCTATTTTTCAACTTTTTCCTAAGAGAAACAATGCTCAGAAAGAAGAATGTCAGGAAGGATTATTCTTAAATCCTTAACAGAAATCCATTATTTTCTGGGCGACACCAGATGGTGGGATTATTTTATGCAAAGGCAAACAGTCCTGTGCTCAAAGGATGTTTGAACAGTTTTTCATCAAAATTTGATATTTTTAGGGCCGCCGAGTGGCGCAGTTGTAAAGTGCTCGCCGTATCATCCGGAGATCATCAGTTCGAATCCCGGGTGATGCGGTTACCTCTCGCAGCCTGAGGCCTAGAGAGAGCTGATTGGCCGAGCTCTCTCAGAGGGGAGGGATGAGAGGTACTTAGTGCTCCCACATTAATCACGACTCTACAGCCAATCAGGGGCGTCTGTGAGCTCGCGCAAGCAGAAGGAGCGAATAGCGCTGTCCTCCGCGTGTGTTACTCCGCCCCCAACGGTGCTGAGTGGTAGTAGTAGCCTTAATGTGGGAGCCCCCTTGTGACAGGGAGGAATTGGACACGACTAAATTAGGGAGAAAATCAAGGGGGGAAAAAATTATTTTTCTCATGGCAGACTTCAAAAGAAGCAATAAATATTACAAGCTGTTAAAATATTTTGTGCATTGTTAAGGATATTACAGTAAAAAAAAAATCCAAATGTTTACATAATTTTTTTTGGGAAGCAACATCAGTGTGGGATTTTATTCAAACTCCATCACACAGTTTTGTCACAATCAGTTTGTAGTAACTAGGGCTGTCAATATTAACGCATTAATGCATATGATTATTCTAGAAATTTTAACGCGTTACTATTTTTAATGCAAATTAATCATTTGACCAATTTTGACTCTGGTGACTTTCTATAATCGCAGCCCGGCTGGGTGTGATAATGGCGCGTTTAGCACAGATAATAAGATGACTGAGGAAACATCACCAGGTGTGCTGAACGGCAAGTTTCATTATAAAACGCTTCTAGGTGGAAGTTTGGATAAAACCAGTTGGCTGCTTGAGCTACCTTCAAAGGGAACTATTTTACAAGGATGCATTAAATATAAGATGTGGCAGCGGTGGCTCAGGGGGTTAAGGCTGTAAATCTGAATATTTTAATTGTGATTAATTCGTGATTAATCACAGGCTGTCATATGCAAATGAGCGTAAATAATATCGGATGGTTGAGTTTTACCCAACAGTATAAAATATACAGGTTTTGAATGTACTTGAAACTTGAAACGAGGGAAGTTTTGCACACGAAACAATTTAAATTACCGTGTTTGTTGAAGATCCTGAGAAACATTAAGGGCAATGCAAAAATGTCTGCTTACAGAATCATCAGCCTCTTCTTTTACCTTTTCTTCTTGCATTAGTTTCTTAGCATTATAATAATACAGAGAAACGTTGTGTAATATCCATTTAGGCATCAACCAACTGCATATACTGTACATACTGTATGTGTTCCCCTTAATGTTATAAAAGTGCATAACAGACATAACCAGATGTACCAAAAAACACGCAACAGCTTCCTGCACACAACACATGTATCCACTGTCTCATGTACAAAAAGCAATCATGTGTCTCCTGAGTGTTATTGAAGTTCATCATAGCTCCCAAATGCATAAAAACAAGGGCTGGTTATAGTTCCAAGATTCTAAAAAAAGATTATCTATTGATTTTCAACAAAATATTTTATTAAAGACAACCTTGTGCTTTTTTCAAATTGTTAATTCAGCCTCACTGTCCTTGTCTTTTTGAATACAGCAGCAGTTCAAGTACAGAGCTACAATATCCAAGTGGGATTATCTGCTGCAAACGAGCGAGATGTGTCTGGGGGGTGTGCAGATCTCAAGGGTATCCATGTGGACTGTCCTCAACAGAAGAACTGAGTCAAAATTGTGAGAGCTTCAAGCAGAGGCACTATATTAAGACGGCATCACTGCCCCTGCTGAAGTTGTATTATACAAGATGTTGATCAAGGACTCAAATCTCTTAATCAGGTCCTGTGGGACTAGAACAATCACTCATTAGCTGTTTTTCAATGTGAAATTGATAGAAATGTGAAATTTTATTAGGAACCAATGAAGTGTGGAGACAATATACTGTATAATCAAGCATTCAATTTCTAGTAAGCCCTGTGCCTAACATGCCACTCCATCATGAAGCGCCATGCACACATACATTCACACACAATCTGGAGTCACCAATCCAGCTATTGGCACTTTTCTAGGATGAAGGAAAAAAACAAGAGACTCAAGAAGAAACCCACATCATACTAGTATGTAATTCCATTTCATATAGAACCCCGAGTTTCTAATTAGAACTGGAAATTAGGAAAAACCCCTCAACCCCTTAAATAGGGAACATAGTTTTAAACACGAGCGTCCTCCTCAATAGCAATGCTTTAATAAAGTATCATCACCTTTGATCATAATACTCTGAACATTTGATTTATATGGAATCAAATGTTCAGATTTAAATCTGTGGCTATTTAATTTGGTCAGTTTCTCACTCACTTCTTATGAGCCTTAGATAAATTGTGATTTAAAAAAAATATATGTAATGAGGTCATTTACAAACTAGTTTAAACTTAAATAGAACCACAGTATGTGGGGTTCTGTACAACACAGTTACTTTAGAAAGCAGTTTAAAACTTAATAGCACCATGTCATATTGCGATTACTACAACACAAAGTTTTGTTAATTTGCAAAATTGTTTCAACCTTAATAGCACCATAGCATTTTGAGTTCACTACAACACAAGTTTTAGTTCCTTTAAAAACTATTTTAAACTCAAATAACACCAGCTGCTACCAAACAGCAGCTCTTACTGTAAGCATGGTTTATCGGTTGCAATGGGCTTTTAGGGGCGTAGCTTTTGAATATTTACTGTTAACAGTGCCAAAAGCAGTGAAACGGGCTTCTGTGAGTTCTACACAAGCAAAAAACTTCCCATAAGACATACAGTACCATGGCATACATTTTTCTATTTTTCTATCATATTTACAGTATATGTTACTTATTTGCTGATATACTGTAATACTTGCACCACACTATGGTACTGTACATGGTTCTACCATGGTGCATATTTTGGGTCAATGTTAAATGTACCATAGTATGGATCTACTGTATAGAACACATACCAGGATATGGTCAAAAATATGTTACACATGTTTATGTTCCATGTTGGCTACCAAAGTTCACCAGGTATCTAATGTGGTACACTGTAAAAAAAAAAAAAAAAAACGGTAAATTTTACGGTAAAAAACTGGCAGCTGTGGTTTTTTACACAATTTTTTTTTTACAGTGCACTACTTTTTGTATGGTGGTCTATCAAAGTTAAATAAGCATTCTGTTATGGGTTAAACTCTTGGCCCAATTTAACTTAAAAAAATTATTCAGTATTTTATTCAGTATCAAAATGCCAAATTATTATTATTATTATTATTATTATTATTATTATTATTATTATTATTATTATTATTATTATTTAATGCTCTTGTTTTGAAGAATCAAGTAAAACACTGCCGTCTTATACTACTTGTGTCTAACAAAAAAAAGTTTTTTTTTTTTTTTTTTTTAAGAAATATGTTGAAACCAATTTTTGAAGTGCTGCTCGTGCTACTGTACATCACGGAACTAAATTTCACACTCATAAGAAAGTGCTACCTTCCTTTTTTTTTTTTTTTGCTATTGTCCTTCTGATTGTCAGTGGAGAGATAATAATTTCATCCCTCCTCTGAGAGTGTGGTTGTGGTCTGATGGCTGCTGTACTGCTGGGATTTGAGCTCAATCTTTATTCAAGGCACACATGAAAACACTCTCCGATTCAGCAGAGTCCGGCTGACATCTAATACTTTTAGAATATATAACCCTGGAATAAGAAGTATCGCCATATATATATAAACATTTGAGCAAAATTTAACGGAGAGGGTAATTTCTAATCTTCCTCAATTTTTTATTTCTTTACGGCATGGGAAGGTGAATGTTGGGTCGGCAGACACTATAGTTCTAAGCATTTTCCTTTCAGAGACATAAAGAATTTTCTTTTGGTAGAAAAAAGCCCAAAAAGTCCTTGAGGAACCCTTTTCATCGAACTGTATCTGATATGGTTTAGGGAGCTTTCGAAAGCCAAGCTATTATTTATTTGGTGTAGTAGGGATTGCTTATTTGTATGACCTGCCAGCTTCCTGTTCATCTTGTGATGTTTCAATTGTTCCAGTTTTTCACTGTTTGCCAACAGCAGGCACCAGATGGTGTGGCAAGAGACTCTTCAGTAATGTAATGATGAATCACCATCCTCCTCTCTCGTGTCCTCCCTGCTCGACAGACAGCACAACTCTCAAAGGGGATGTGTCATTATTAATTGTCCCAGTACGCTGATGCTCCCGAACTGTTCACAATGACGTGTGGTGCTTCATTTGGGAATCAGGAGGAATCCTTTTGATCGTGATCAATAGAATGAACAAGGATGCATGATGATGGATAAAATGCAAAAAAAAAAAAAAAAACAACATAAGAGCTCTTCACCACACACCACATCCACCACAGACCACACAAAAACATCCAAAAACAAATGCACAAAATTGTCTGTGTTACCAAGACAGTTTTTGTCATTTCCAAAAACTGAACAAAGTCTCTATGTTCAGATCTCATGCATTGCTTATAAAGCAGAGCTAACCAATAAAAAGGTTTAGGATTATTGAACTACATGAACTCGTATTGAACCGTACTCGTATATGGTTTTAAAGGTCATTTTGCCAAGTAATATGTTGAACTGTGTGTTAATAGATTATTCTGCATCAGTAAGAAGCTCTGGGCGATGGTTATACAGTGTTAATGACATGTTTCTAGAAAAATTGGAAAAAAATTACTCAGTCACAGTAAACATCTTCATAACTCGACGGTGAGAATTAAACCATATGGTATATATCCTCTATCTGTTTTCATTACTTTGAAAGTAGACAGCAATCTTTACCACTCGAATTCTTATTTATTAGACTATGAGCAAAGGGCAATAGAAAAACCTCGGGGGCTATAAAGGTGATAAGATAAAAATAGAAGTGCTTTTTGAACGTGGTACGGTAACCAGCAGGGAGCCCCCTCCCAGAGGATATCATTATAACTGATCTTCATTATTGTATATATGTAGAATTGCTTTATTTCATTATGGACCTACTGTATACCCATATCACAGACCCATTGTGAAAACCAGATTATAGTGAACATCGGCAGACCAATAGTTAGCCAACCAAGCAGGACAAACCCTTAATGTGCTGACCAATTGTCTGTTGCCAGAGAAACCTAATTGACTAAGGTAAACTGTGGCAGCTGTTATGTTGTGGCAACATATGGTGAGCTAGTTGGCTATAGTTAAAAGCATTAATACAGGTTATTGGAGTCGTTTTGGAGACATTGTGTTTGTGGCTTCAACTAAAAGTCTATAAGGTTTTATGTGGGGTGTTATGTCATCAGATGTAAGCACATACAATAAAATACCTTTTGGTCTGTCCAGTGGTTTTTAACTTTTAGACCAAGACACATCAGGTTCACTATAACATACGTTTTAGTATCAGGGTCGAGGTTTGATTTCCGCCTCATGGTCTGTGTGCATGGAGTTGGCATGTTCTCCCCGTGCTTTGTGGGTTTCCTCTGGGTTTTCCTCCAGTTTTCTCCCACAGTCCAAAAACATGCAGATTAGGGTAACTGGCATTTCTAAATTGCCCGTAGTGTGTGATGGTTGTACAAATGGGAATAAATATACTGGTCACCATTGGCCTCCACAGTCCCTAGTTGGACAACAGAGGTTTCTGGATTGATGGATGAAATTTTGTGTCACTTCTGAGAAAGTCACTAGTAAAATAAATAAATAAATAAATAAATAAAAATATAAAAAGCTAATAATAATAATAATAATAATAATAATAATAATAATAATAATTATTATTATTATTATTATTATTATTATTATTGTTATTATTATTATTATTATTATTATTATTATTATTATTATTATTATTATTGTTATTATTATTATTATTATTATTATTATTATTATTATATTCAGTTAAATTGAATATACATCCTTGTCAAAATTGTCTAATATCTGAAATGTTATGTTGCCATGATAAATATCATGCCAAGATTAGGCTAATTGACGTTCCAAAATTGCCTGTAGCATGTGAACGCATGTGTGAATGTTGACCGGAGGTCCTACCACAGTTGTAAAAAATTGCAGTAAGTACACTGGTCACCACTGGCCTCCATGGTCCCTATTGGACTACAGAGGTTCCCAGATGGATGGATGGATGGATGGATGGGTGAATTATTATTATATTATTATATATTATATATAATATTATTATATTATTCCTCTTTGTTATTTACACTATGACATGACAGCTAACATCCAAGAAAAGAGAGGTTACTCCCTCCAAAACATATGATAGCAAGCAGGGGATGTACCATTGTTAATTGGTCTGATACACAGATGTTTTTAACTTGTGGAGTTCTTTATTTGAGAATTGATTAGCTGAAAAAAAAATTTCTTATTTTTCTCTAATTGAGGTTATTGCGTGTCATACCAGACTTTACTTTACTGGACTGGGTTTTCTTCCAGATCACACCCATGGTGTGACAAGAGGCAGATGCGGAAGGAGGCGGGATCGAAAATGACAAACACACCCAACCGCTAATTTATTCATTTTACAAAAATCAATAAACAGTAGGTGTTTCCCCAACACTAAATCTGCTTCTCCAGTGTGCACATCCGCCTGCTCTTAAAATTGCTACCATAACATTCTAGAATTTCACTTCCCTCAGGCTTAGGCATAAATTTTATATGTGGTCCTAATTATAATTGACAGCTTGTTACCAGGCCTTAGCTTTATTGGTAAAAGTGGCCCTGGCACCATAAATATCTATAAATATCTAGTCCAATTCCCAAATGTTGTTCTACTTGCATTTGTTTTTATGTTTAAAGCAAATTTAAGGTTAACCTAAAAGTTGGTAATAATAACAGCAGCTAAATACCCACTCTGTAAATATTCATCATATCTCAAAGCCAAGGTTTATCAGAGGTCACAGAAACTCAGTTTGATTGAGCCGAGCTTTGATTTCCCGCTTCTTTTGGATTCCCTGAACACACAGGATGCTGATAAAACCATGTGGAAGAAACAAGTTGACAGAGCACTTTATACCAAATGGAATAGCAACAAGAGCTGTTAGTCTCCAGAGCGACCCCATATTTGCCCAGCGATTCTCATAAATTGTGTCATGGTGATTCAAGATGATGTTTTTTTTAATATTGATTAATACTAGAGAGACTGCAGCATCAGAAAAGTGCACATTATGGGTGCATTTTAGACCTGTGTAGACTCTGTCTGCATGAGTAATATTTGTCCTAGACGCTGCATAGATATCATCATATTGATGTAATGCACTTCATATTTAAGGCATAATATTTATCATGGCAGTATAAAATTACAGATATTAGACAATTCTGACCAGCTTTGTATTCACAAATATCAAATATTTAACTCAATATTATGAACCTAATAATAATAATAATAATAATAATAATAATAATAATAATAATAATAATAAAGTTTTACTAGTGACTTCATTAGAATTGACACAAAATATAATTCCATCCATCCATCCTGGATCCACTGTAGTCCAACTAGGGACCGTGAAGGCCAGTGGTGATCATTGGTCCAATTAGCCTAATCTGCACCTTTTTGGACTGTGTGAGGAAACCAGAACACCCGAGGAAACCCACCAAGCAAGCATGCACACAGACCCGATGCTGGAATCGAACCCGAACCCTGGAGGTGCAATGTGACAGTGCTAACCATTCATCCACAATGCTGCCATAAAATGTAATTAAATTAATAAGTAAATGTGTGAATGGATTATAAACTCTTTCATATTCACCAAACAGCTTTTTGAATCATTTCATTTATATCCGGTTCCTACCACAAATCCTCCTGACATCTGCGTATTGTCTCCTCCAGCCTGCTTGGCCCATCTTCACCCGGTCTTCCTGGCATAACATTTGTACTGTAAATCTGCCAGATTTCAAACACAACCTTCATTAAATCAGCTCTGGATGTTCAGAATATCATGGCAGATTTTTGTTGTTGTTGTTGTTGTTGACTTTGCTTCGTTTTGAATTTTTGTCTTCTTGCAGTAAACTAAAACACAGACACTGTGGAGACGCCTCCAAAAAATGTTAAAGTAAATGAAACCAATTACAAAAAAAAAAAATTCTGGAATAATTCAACATAATCAGTACCTAAATCAGCATGTTTGTGCACACGTCTGTAAATATTTCTCTATCGGGTATTGAGAGGTTTATGGGATGAGCCATAATGATGTTTCTGCTGCTAATGTAAACAAAAAAGCCTCAGGCTTTTACACACCCTCACACAATCAGCCAGGGTTAGTCCAGTGGTTACTGGCTATTAACAGATTTACTGCACACAGTAATAAATAAATAAATTTATTTATTTAAAAAATGTACTTTTTAAAAAATATTATAATGTAGTACTTTATCTAACAGAATACAACATTAGTCTTTTGTCTTAGCTCTATATAGTACATGAGTACATCAGTTTCTGTAGGTGTGTGTGTGAGGGTCTATGGAGGTGTATTAAATTCTCTGTCCAAGGTACAGAATTAGTGCATATACAAGCCCATTCATACCTCCAGGGCATTGATCTCACTTCCTCACTCACTCATTGTCTACACCACTTTATCCTGTATATAGGGTCGTGGGCCGGGGGGGGGGGGTTGAGGGGGGGGGTACACCCTGGACAGAGTACCAATCCATTGCAAGCATTGCACTCACGCTCTTGTTTATTTTTCCTCTTAAAGAACACATCTGAACTCATTTCCATTGAACTGATTTATTTGATGGTTAGTCCTTTGAGGATACTGGTTCATGACCCACATGTGCTTCGAGCACGGCGAGATAAATCTCATATAGACATAAACTCACATTTCTGATGTAGAGAATATGGGCAATAGGCCATATGTAATGATCAGGTGTCCACATAAATGTCCTAATTAACATAATGTACCCGAATTCCCTGAATTTCTCCTAACACGAAACGAGGAATCAAAATCGTAAATATTAGAATGTTTATAAAACAACTTCATAAGTATGTTTACTAAAGGAAATCATTGCAAATCTGTAATATCAACAACAATGGATGCGTTTATGTTTAGTATGAGAGCTCGGTCATTTATAAGGAATTTGAAACTGTTTCAGGAGATCACGGAAAGGTCTTTGACACATGGAACATTTCAGCATTTGACCTGAGTTCAAGGACTGGCAGCAAAATCTGTGTGAAAATAGCAATGACGTTGACATGCTGTTTTCCAAATCTCATATGCTTCCTCAAGTAGAGTCAGCAATACAGTATCAATAGCCAAGGATGCGTAGGAAATTTGGCAAGCATATATTCATTATCTCTTTTATCACTTCACCCAGTATTACTCACCCTGTATCTAGAAAGACAAACACGATGTGTAAAGCAAGACAAATTCCGCATCATCACTCAACAGCATCAACACAATCCCAGTTAATGATTAAGACCATCAGTGCATCCAGAGATCAGTGACGGGTGTTAGAGTTAATCAGCTGTCTCCCGTGAAGGATGTTAATAATGATGATTCTATAAGACTAAGGGTAAAACTGCAAGATTGATGATTTTATTTCCACAAAAAGGAAACGAGACGTTCCCAAAAAAGCAAAAAAATGGTTTACTAAGGTAACTAAATACTTTTTAGCCAGCTTCATGAAAATGGCCAACATGGGCTTTTACTCCAATGCTAAACATGCATTGGAGAAAAAGAACAGTTACATAAAGAGAGATATGTGACACACTTGGCTTTTTTTTTTTTTAATAGACCTGATTGTGCTTAATTGTATTTTTAATATTTTATTTGTTATGTCTCTTTGAGTATCCCATTATAATAGATGACAAATGTAAACAATGTTCATTTTTGGTCAAAGGCATCAATCAAGTTTCTGAGGAAATTGAAGAATTGTATGTAATGATTATTTTATACACACTTTTTGAATTTTACATATTTAGTTTATAGGTGACAATAATCCTTGAGCTAGTTGAAACTTATAGAGAATATTTTGTGCAAGTCTTCTTTAAAAAAAAAAAACACAAATGACAAAATGTTATGCCTGGAATATTTTGGTTATATCACTGTAAACGCTTGTATTTTTTTTTTATTTTTTTTGCAAAAAGCTATAAATCCAACTACAGTTTTGTCACAATGGATAAATGCACATGCAGGTGTGTAGTATCAGTAGTATATTGATTTTTAATTAACAAATTATATCAAACTCATGTATATTTACAGCATTAAGCATTTCAGTTTCACTTTCACTTCAATAATTGCTAACCGCAGCATAAGAAGGGAACAAGTATGGATCATATAATGTCCATTTTGCATTGTTACATTGGTGGTCTGTGATCTCTTAAGGCAGGGGTGTCAAACTCCGTTCCTGAAGGGCCGCAGACCCGCAGGGTTTTGTTCCAACCCTGCTCCAACATATATGCCATGTAGTTTTCAAATAAGCCTTAATGATTTGAGGTGTTTTTAATTATGGTTGAAGCTAAACTCTGCAGGTCCTCGAGGGTTGGAACAAAACCCTGCGGGTCTGCGGCCCTTCAGGAACGGAGTTTGACACCCATGTCTTAAGGTTATATCAGTGCAGAAATCTCACGGGACAACCGGAGACGCAGCGAGAACCAGAAACCAAAGCAAACATCACAACTTCAACCACAGTTTGCATCTCATGTCTCTTATATGCAAACTTGTGTCTTTTAATTGTTTTTTTTTTTTCATGGCTCTGTTTTGTACCAAACCGGTGGTAGTGATAGCAGAAACAAGAGGGAAAAGAGGGAAGTGTCAATTTGGAAGTGAAACAGACGGTTTCTCTACAATATCCCACAAAGCTTTATTGAGTATTTAATATGGTGTTCGCACAACAGTCAAATCACCTACCTGTTGTGGCTATACCGGCTATAGACGAGTGTAAACATCCCTTTTCCTGGTTTCAACATTCCTCCAAAATCCACTGAACACATTTAGTTCACTCCTCGCTGCCAGTGTGTTGCACAACTGGTAGTTTCGCTTCACCAATCATGTGACAGAAAGAAGTGATGCAATTTGCTTGCCATGACGTTGTACGCTTGCTCAGATATCGAGACTTTCCTACAATCTTGACATCGTACTCATACAGTAATGAATTTGTGGAATGTTTTAAAGGCATTAGTTGTAGCCATTAAACCCTTTTGACCCTTTTTCGTTTTTAATTAATCACAATCTCTCATGAACAGCAAAAATGTTTCTTGATTAGATTCTTATAAGTGACAAATTGGAAGAAAACCCAACAGAGGATTATAGCTTAAGTGTGCTTTGGTGTACAGTCTATTCTACGAATCACTTCTTCCAAAAGATAATAAATGACGGTGGAGGTGTAGAGCACTTGTCTAACACATCCGTCCAAAATTTCCCTCAGGTGTTCGACTGTATTGAGTTTATGCTGACTGTAAAGGTCATAGTGTCTGATTAACATCATTTTCATGCTCATCAATCCAGTGTACTCAGCGAATGAGGGTCGTGTCATCTGGGAGGAGCTCACTGCTATTACAATGTAAGCGTGTCATCATAGACTAAGTTAATCAGTCAGAAGAACTTTCTATTGATTTCTCGCTACGGTTGGTGGCAAACCATGACAGCAAAATTCCTACAGGCATAAAAGACCAACTTTAATCAGTTATATATTTTTAATATATAATTTGAGTGCGGACGATGCTGTCCTGCTGCCTGAAACACTCAGCAGTACAAATAAGGTCAAGGCAGGGTCCAACTTCCACCAATTTCAGTAATCTCTCACTAATAATAGAAAAACTTATCTTATAATAGACATATACAGTACAAATGATAACGTCCTAAATATTTATTCTTTTCCATCTGCTGTGGATTCAGTACCTTTTGTATAACTAGAACAAGGGCTTAGCATTCCAACATCTGTTTGAATGTTCTATCATGTTGTGTATGAAACCATTGATTAATGTTTTTTTTTTTTCTCTTATGCCTACAAGAAACAAGAAGGCCATATGCTTTGCATCTTATAGTAGAAATCTTTTAAGGTTCTCTACTCAGAGCATTGAGCAACTTGTTGTGTGGTAATATACAGTACTGCATATATAAAAAGTTATTGCTCAAAATAGGTACAAAGAAAATTTCTTAGCAGCCTATATTTAATCGGTGGGGGGGGGGGGGGGATCAGATCAACAGAAAGACTGCTAAAATTGGCTCAGATTCTGTAACATTTGGATGAATAGCTTATCACGGCATGCAACTTCATAATTAAAGCTGCACATAAACTGCCTGAAGATCTAATAGTGGATATTCATGTAGTGCAGTGATACTAGGGCATAGAAAGACAAGAACTTCTGAAAAAAAAAAACCGATTAGATTTTCACGCAGTGCTCCAATGAACTAACCGATCTAGATAAAAATGAGGCAGTCATGAAAATATCTCACACGTTTCTGTTACCATTCAAATCAACTACAGAAAATGTCAAAGGACAAAGGCAAAATATTTCTGTAATATGCACCACGGCCACTCGAATCGTATTCCATTGCATTTAAGCTACAAATGGCCAAATGCCAAATCAATATACAATACAGTTTGAAGGTCAGTATGTAACTTAGAATTCATCTCACATCGACGTTCATAACATAATGGGTTCAGCAAGCGGTTTGACCTAGGGTGATGACCACCGAGCTGAAAGTCGAAAGCAAATCCACCATGACTCATGATGTCACAGTCGTTCGTAAAGTAGGCCAAGATTAAATCATGAGCTAATGGGAAAAGAGGAGATGAGATAACCGTCTACAGAGTATGATCAGTGCCACTTTGGACAGTGAGGTTAATTTCTTTGACAAAGTATTTGTGAAGAAAACTGGGAGGTCTTAACAAAAAAAGTGTTGTGATTCTTGGTTTTTAATATAGCAAAAAAATATGTGCTTGTGGTCATCCTTTACAATGTATCAGTCTGTAATTGATGTTTTTTCACGAGCTTTTCAATCAAGCAACAGATGTCAAAAAGGCGCAATCATAAAAATAGATGAAAATGTATCAAAATCTATATGTTCCAGGATGTTGACCCCTGATCATCAAGGATCGCTGATGCAGTATGAATGGGAGGAAGATCACGACATATGAGATGTTCATTCCTGAGCTGAATGAAAGGGCAACAGGCTCAACCAACGAGCACATTGTTATAAACATTTTTTATTAGGTTTTTTTGTATGCATTTTCTAAAACTTCCCCTCATTGCACAAAATTCAGCAATTGGCCAGGATCCCCTGATTCTGAACCCGAGATGATCAGCAAGAACTTGTTTGCCATTACTGTTTTTACAAGTTATCAGAAAAAAAAAACAGGCTTTCTTTAAAGTGCACCTATTGTCCCTTCTCACCCAACATCAGCCCCTAAATCTCACTGTTGCTTTAATGGTATGAGAACATAACTCCAGCCACAGCCACAAAGTCGAGTGGAAAGACTCCATCAGTGCTTTTTCTTTGACACAAAAAATATAGGAAAGTTAATACATACTGTAAGCATGTGTCATTCTGTGTTGTTTAAATCAACTATTTAATGCAAGTTTACTTAATTTATAAGTGTCTTTTAGTCTAAAAATAAAAAAAATACATTTCCTACTTTTTGTTCTTTTTTCATGTTTCCTCACTGGGATTTAAACAAGCCAATTAGATTTTCCCCTAATGTGACCTCATATAAAGGAAACCCTCCCCCAGCTTGTTGCTCAGCTCAGCTGCAGTTCTCCAGTGGGGTGTTGGTTGAGGTATAGAAGAATCCATTATCTGAGGGTCAGTCCAGATGGAGCATTAACAGACACCTTTTGACCTCTGAGACCTATACTACACTGTAAAACAAATAGTAAAATATGGGACCTTTAACAGCCCATCGTTTACACTATTACAGTTTGGTAATATTAAATGGGTATCTTTGGTGAATGCATTTTTCCTAGACATCACTTTGATGGTGGGTCACATCCTGTGGAAATGAGTTCACCTTGTATATGTTGAGAGCCGTATAAATCTGGAATTTATGCTCAGTGTAATATCACCCACTCTTGTAAAAAAAAAAAAAAAAAAGTCAACTGACCTTGCAGTCTGTGCCCCAGTACCCACTATACAGCAGCCATCTGATCATCACACCATCTGTTAGTATGCCATGGAGGAAAGGCAGGGTAGTTTCATTTGTCCTCCTTTGACATGTCATTCTACAGTTAGCCTTTACACTGGCATCTATTTTAAGAGCAACGTTGCCCTGTTCTACTAGAGCTATTTATTTTATTTAAATTTTACATGGTTAATGTTGTCACATCCATGGATATGGGCCAGCAGAACCAGTTACATTACATACAGTGCTGAAAAAAAAATTTTTTTAAGTGCAAAAAATTATTTTTTAGATGATGATTTCACTTATTAAGGGAAAAAAGCTCTCAACACCTAGCCAGACCTTTCTGAAAAAAACATTGCTAAATCCCCCTTACTAAATCATAAATTAATCATATAAATTTTATGTTAATATAAACTTAAAATTTCACTTGCCACACTGAGGACTAATTACTTCCTACTGAATAAAGAAATCACTTCCATAAGACCTGACTGACAAAGTGAAGCATCCTAATCTAAAGAAATTCAAGAACGATGAGAAACAAAGTAATTGACATGTATCAGTCTGAAAAGGGTTACAAAGCCATTTCTAAGGCATCGGGATTCCTGCAAACCATGGGAGCCATTATATAAATATTCAGGAGAAAACATGGAATGATGGTGAACCTTCTCAAGAGTGGCTGGTCTACCAAACTTACTCCAAGAGCACAATGACGACTCATCCAGGAGCTCATAAAAGAATTTCGAACAACATCTAAAGAACTGCAGGCCTCACTTGCCTTAGTAAAGGTCAGTGTTCATGATTTAACAATAATTAAGAGACTGGGCAAAAATGGTATTAATGGGAGAATTCTAAGGCGAAGGCAAAAAGAACACAAATAATCTGGATTATCTCCAAGAATTTCTCAGCAAATATTCTGACTGATAAGAAAAACTTTTTGAAAGTTGTACATCCCCTTACATCTGGCATAAACACAGTGTTCCATAACAAGAACATCATACCATCAGTCAAACATGATGGTAATAGCGTAATGGTCTGAGGCTGCAGCTTCAGGACCTGAATGACCATGATTGATGGACCCATGAATTCTGCTTTTCTCCCAGGAATAAATCCTGAAGAAAAATGTCCGGCCATCAGTTCTTGACCTCAAGCTCAAGCTTTCTTGAGGTTATGCAGCAGGACAATGATCACCAAAACACAAGAAAACACACCAACAAGAACTTTGAATGGCTAAAAAATAAAAAATAAAAAATAAAAAATAAAGTTGTGGAGTGGAGTTTTAAATCAAAGTCTGGAATTAAATCTGATTGAGGTGCTGTGGCAATGACCGTAAACAGGTTAAACCTTCAATGTAGCTGAATAAAAAAAATCTGCAAAGAAGATTTTTCCAAAATTTTCCCACTGGGATTTGAAAAGCTCCCTTCCAGTTATCGCAAACTCTTGATTGCAGCTATTGCTGCCAAAGGTGGCACAACCAATTATTAGGCTTAGGGGGCAATTTCTTTTTCACACGGGGACAGACAGGTTTGGACAGCATTTTGTATTTACTCTGGTTATCTTTGTGTAATGTTAATATTTGTTCGATGATCTCAATCATCAAATATTCAAAAATTCGTGACCAACTCCATCACCATGTGGTACGGCAGCACTACTGTTATGGACTGCGCAGAGGAAGAGGGTGGGGAAGACTGATGAAAAGATCACAAGGACTCCGCTGTCGTCCCTGCAGAGTATTTAGTATCTCAGAGTCCACAGCAGAACTACCTCATTCTCCTAGGACCCCACCCATCCTGAGCACAGACTTTTCTGGTACAGAAGTGTGAAATGCAGCAATTCCAGGCTAAAGAACTCTTTCTTTCCCCCTGCCATCAGACTCCTAAACAGCCATCTGGAGTTTACAGTCACGGTCTGCCAACTGGAATAGCAACTGCATCTGACTGTTGACACACATCTTCAAACATTCATTGCAGAATTTGCACCATCGTCTTCTGCACAATAGCAATTACTTGAACAATCACTTGCACAATTTGCCCACCCATTGCAGCCTTGCACACACACCGCAGACTTACTCAAACATATTGCAGACGTTTTCACACACTTTAAGCTCCCACATTAAGGCTACAACTACCACTCAGCCGCGAGGGCCGAAGACTATCACGTGTTTCCTCCGAACCACGTGACGCCAGCCGACCGCATCTTTTCGAACTGCTCGCTCGCGCACCGTTGGGGGCGGCGTAACACGCTCGGAGGACGGCGCTATCCGCTCCCTCAGTTGCGCGAGCTCACAGACGCCCCTGACTGGCTGTAGAGCCGAGATTAATGTGGGAGCACTAAGTACCTCTCATCCCTCCCCTCTGAGAGAGCTCGGCCAATCAGCGATCTCCGAACTAGCGATCTCCGGATGATAGGGCGAGCGCTTTTACCACTGCGCCACTCGGAGGCCACTACAGTATAGATTTGTATGTATTTTTATACACTGTAAAAAAAAAAAACGGTAAATTTTACGGTAAAAAACTGGCAGCTGTGGTTGCCAGAATTTTACCGTAAAAAATACGGTAGCACCGTTATTGCACTGTAAAAAAAATTAATCGTAAATGTGGCAGACGCCTACCGTAAAAAATATGGCAACAGTGTTTTTGGTTGTACTCATTATACTTTATAGATTTTAATTTTTTTTTCGAGCCTGGCCGGGACTCAAACCCAGACCCTGGAGGTGCAAGGCGACAGTGCTAACCACTGCACTACCATGTTTGCTATGCAAGTGTTGTTGTTGGTCTTCCTCGGTTTCCCCGCACGACTTGCACTCCAACAATGACAACACTTATGTAGCAAGCATGGTAGTGTAGTGGTTAACACTATCGCCTTGCACCTCCAGGGTCTGGGTTTGATTCCCGGCCAGGCTCAAAAATAAAGGACAATTAAAATCCATAAAATATGCAGCATAATGAGTGCAATCCCATATTTTTGACAGTAAACTTCTGGCAATCACAGCTGCCGTTCTTTTATCGTAAAATTTACAGTTTGTTTTTTTACAGTGCAACAACGGTGCTATTTTTTATGGTAAAATTCTGGCAACCACAGCTGCCAGTTTTTTACCGTAAAATGTACCGTTTTTTTTTTTTACAGTGCGATTTTCATATTCCACTCTTTTTTTCCCTGTGCCATCAAAATCCCAAACAGCTGACAGGATTTTACAATCGTGGTCTGCCATCTGTATCTGACTGTTGCACTGATCTTGCAACATTCATTGCAGAATTTGCACAATCATAGCACCCTTTCACACTTCCTGCAGACTTATTACCCTTTTTTACACACTTGTGTAATTTGTACACTCTGTGGATTGTAAATTTTATATATTTATGTTGTTGTATATATATATATATATCCCCCTCTTATATGGTGCATCACAAAAATGTGCCACTTTTTTATGGCACTGTACCAAAGTGGCACATTTTTGTGATGCACCACATAATGGAGAAAAAAAAACATTTAGTCACATCCTTATTCTTTGTCTTTCTTTGGGCTGGTCCCTTCAAGGGCTTGCCACAGAAGACCATCCGATTCGTATACAACTTGTCATGGGTTGTTTACACCGGATGCCTTTCCTGGTGCAACCCTCCCATTTTTTGAGACTGGCATTGCATCCAGTCACATCCTTAATAAGACACCTATTAATTAAAGTGTCAACTAACAACATGAAATGCTTTGTCTAGTTTATGTAGAAGTAAAATATCTCAGACTGTTCTAGGATGCCAGAGAATGCTAACGCCAGTAGGTATTACAGAAGCATGGACATCATAGTTCCTTTTTAATTGGAAATATACTACTGCCATGAAAGCGAAAATCAGGGAGATAGAGATGACTTAGTTTCTGTATATACTAATGAAACGAATGTGAAACGTCGTTGGGATGTAAGACTTTAAAGACATTCTTTATTTGGATAGCAAGACAGCAAGAGTGATGGGAGGGAAGAAAACCGTCAGTGAAGTTTCTACTGCAACACGCTTTTTTATAATAAGAGACATACGAAACACAGTATTGCTGCTTTAATTTAAAAAAAAATTATGGTATATTGAAAGAAACAACAACTAAAGTTTATGAAACATGGAAGTGATCAGTCTTGCTTCCCTAAAAATTTCAAGTTGCTAAGCTTTTTGGAGAGATCATTTTATATGTGCACCAAAAATGTCCATAATAATCATTAAAAATTCTAATTCATATTTCTTTATGAGTACTGATAGAAAATTGTATTTTAAAAATTGTTGCTTAAATAGTTTTTTGTTTGTTTGTTTGTTTTTTGGAAAAGCTTTCTGAAATAAAACATCTGTAGTGTCCGTAACCATGTCAAATTCATGTCTTAATGTCTTAATGTCTTAACAATTCGGCGTTTTTTTAGGTTTATGTCTTTTCATGTGAAATCTAAATAGGCCATGTTTCATTTGAATGACAATTAAGAGCATTGAAAGCCTTGAATTCAAAAAGTTACGGACAATACATAGAAGGGCATGAAAAGGTAAAAATTTTAATGTGTATGAATATTTATAAAAATCAAAGTATGGATCGAGAGATAAGAAGCATTAGGTGAGACACTTTTTAGCACCAATCCCATTAGAGATGATCAGACTGGTTTGTGTTGGCAGAAAGTATATTCTGAATCAGGTAAGCATTCTCTACAACCATTGTGAACAGAAAAGACTCTCTGTACACACAACATGTGAAAAAAGATACACACTGATGTTTAAATAATCTTTAGCTTTTCAATGAAAACGACCTGATAGACCCGAATTCCGACTGTTGGCTAAAAGCAGTTTAACCCAGTGTGATATTTTGCTGTTGGAGGCTATTCAGTGTAAGCATCACTATTTTCCACTTGCTGTTTCTGTTCACCCCAGATGTAAATTAAGTTGATTACATGAACTGCTATATCAATCTTAACAACACTGCATTTACACCCACTGAACAGCCAATTCCTCGTTGTATTTTGTCATTTTCACACCATTCTGTGCAAATTCTGAATATTATCTGAAGCTTTTAACCTGTATCTGCATGTTTTGCATTTCACTGCAACATGATGATTCGATAACTACATGAATGTGCAGATGTCCTAATAAAATGCCCATTAAACGGATGCATCCATCCATCTACAGTAGGAACCTCTGTAGTCCAACTAGGAACCATAGAGGCCAATAGGGACCATTATTTTTTTTTTATTATTCTCATTTTTATACCTGTGGTAGAACATTCACATGCACATTTACACACTACGGGAAATTTGGGATCGCCTTTGGACTGTGGGTGGAAATCCACCAAGTGCCGGGAGAACATGCAAACATTACAAATCCAAGGTGATCTCTGATCTCAGTTTACTATCTGTGAAGAGATTCATATATTCTCCATGTGCTGGTGAGGGTTTTCTCTCATTTGCTTAAAAACAGTCCAATATAATACTGCTAATATACTGTATATATTGATCAAGGGCACTAGTATCATTGGATTGTTCACACTACATAGCCCACTAGTTTTCCATTCAACACCATTTGAGATTCAACCCTTAAACTCTCTAAAGCGAAGTAAGTAGAAATGTAAAGGAAAATCTCATGTTTCTCAGTAGTGTCCAACATCTCCATGGTTTATCCTTCTCATCTTTTGCCTACATACTGTACTACAAGAAAAAAATTTCAATAAAAGAAGAACTACTTTCACCCCTGTTAATTACACTAGCTGTAGGTCAATAACTGTATAATACACTACTAATATATACTAAGTATTAATATATAATAGAAGGCTGTCCATTCATCTGTTTTGGTTATGATTCCTTTGTAGAGTATGCAGTAGCTCTGAGAGGAAATGTAACCTATGCAAAAAGTTTCAGTTAAAGTTTTACATACCCTGCCCAGCCAAAGGAAAGTCACTTTTTCAAAAGCGTTAAATTATTGGGCTGCCTCTAGCACCGAAAGCAATTAAGGAGATTTGAAATTATTGGAGGTTAAGAACTGTCCGACTAATTATTGAAACCTGTAAAGTCTGGGACAAACCTTTAAATTCATGGAAGAATGAACAACAATCAGCAAAGATATGGTTAAAAAAAAAACTGAACGTTTAATAGTGAAAGTAAGAGCATTTCCACACAAGAAGAATAAACAGCTGTGTGGCCATGAGGAAACCTCTTTTTACTGAGACTAATCAGGAACGAAACAATTGCTAGAGAGCATAAAGATTGGACTTTGGAGCATTGAAAAAATGCCAGTTGTTCTGATGTGTTCAGATAGAGTCTATTCATAGGTGATGAGGGTGTCTGGAAAAGAAGGGAAGCCCATGAAGTGATATGCACCAATCATGCATAATGGCCATTGTACACACCTTTGGAGACAGTGTTACAGTGTGATCAGTTGGTCAGGTCTTGTGGCGATAAAACAAAGTCAGCTGACAACCTCAATGTAATAAATGACCAGCTTATCACATCTACAGGTATAGACTTTTTTTTCCTTCTCTAATGCCACAAGCAAATTCCAGGACTCAAATTGTGAAAGTGTGATGGGGGAGAAACGTGGAATTGTTTTCACACATGAATTTGCCACCACATTGTGGTTATCACAATGTTATCAAAGGAGGTCAATGAAATCTTGGAGTGGGCAATGTTTTTTTGTGCATCCGCTCTATGAAGGTAAATTGGACTGGGGTGTGACTTGCTTTTGGCATCCACATTTTAAAACTGATGGTGCTGTAGAGCTAAGAGGAAGTAAAAGAGGCTCAACATTACATCATATTCACTATTACAGCACAAGACAGGGTAAGATAAAAACAACACACAGTAAAAGATAATAAGATATACAAAGCACAAATTCTATTATTAAATTACTGAGTAGACACATGACATGAAAATCAAGAGATTACAGTAGTTACACTCATAATGTACGCCGAGGAGAGAACATGGGTCTTAAGGCAATGTTTATACAGTATTTGTCCATCATCGAAGAAGATCCTGCCTACAAAAATGATAGAGTATACCACAGTCTATACTCCCTTTCAGGTCCACTGAGCATTTCCCACAAACACAATCAGCCCTGATAGGGGAATAGATTTTGTGCGGATAAAATGGCAACAGAATGTCGTTTCCTGCATGCTCTAAATTATGCACAGGACTTTAGGGGTTTTGTGAGAAAGATATTTTAAACTGAGAATCCCATCCTTAATGAATGCACCATGATGTCATTCACCATATGGACCACTTCCTGCTGTTTCTTTCATGCTGAAGTTAATTACTGTTTTTCATTTTCACCACATCTTTCATAATGAGCTAAGTGAACTTAGAAATGAGAGGCTAATTGAGTATGAATGAGAAATAAATATTCTGTGAGTCATGCTTCATCTGGACAATCTGTTCGCATAAAAAAGCTTCATATTGCTGTCATTCTGTTTATGATGGAAAACGTCATGCAAGGATTTAAAGTTCGTCAATCTTTATTTTAAATAATAGTGGCATGGCGGCATAGTGGTTAGCAATGTCGCCTTTCCCCGCCAGGGTTGAGGGTTCGATTTCCATATTGGGTCTGTGTGCATGGAGTTTGCTTGTTCTCCTCATGCTTGGTTGGTTTCCTCCGGGAACTCCGGAGTAACCTGTCCAAAGACATGCATGTTAGGCTGACTGGTGTTCCCAAATTGCCCATAGTGTGAGAATAGCACCCCATCCAGGATGTACCCTGCCTCATGCCCAAAGTCTCCTTGGATAGGCTCCAGCCCCCCGTGACCCTGAATACAGGATAAAGCGGTATAGAAGATGAGTGAGTGAGTAACAATATGTATATATAACTGTATATGTAACTATATGTGGCGGCACGGTGGTGTAGTGGTTAGCACTGTCGCCTTGCACCGCCAGGGTCCGGGTTCGATCCTCGTCTCTGTGTGCATGGAGTTTGCATGTTCTCGCTGACATGTGTGTCAGCGACGGTGTCCAACTTCCATGAGATAAGCTCCAGGCTCCCAGCAACCCTATACTGGATAAGCTGTATGAATGAATGAATGAATGAATGAAAGAGAAAAATGATTTCATACATGGTGACCATGATTTGACTCACAGGGACAATTGTAGCTCATCCATTCTTCAGTTTCACATCTTACATTCCCTTTAAACCTCCAGTGACAGCAACCTGAAGCCCTTTGACATTTACACAATGAAATATAGCCGGACCATTTTGAGCCTCTCCACCTTTCTGCAAAGAGTATGAGTCATGAGGGTTTTCCGCCTGACGACAGTTTCCCACTGTGCTTTGGGAGTTCACTTCTGTCCCGAAACTGCCAGCAGGAGCAGAAGACTTATTCTTCTTCCTTTACTCCTCACGCTGTCTATTGTACATTTCATGGGACCATTTCCAGCTTGGTCCTGAATTATTCTGTCAGCACTAGACAAACAACATTTAATCCCAGCTTAATTTTGTCCACGGAAAAAAAATGGCCCGTCGAAGTGTCAGAGAATGAAAAAAAGAACATCGAACATCGAAATGTCCGGTAGATTTACACCGTCTTACGACAGCATGATGTCAATTGTTTATGTACTGCTTACTTACTTACTGTACCCCAGACTGTTTATTTAACGACGTCACAATGACAAATGTCTACCTGTCTGAGAGCAGCTCGCACTCTTAGATCCATCACTCTTAAGTCAGCATGCGTATTCGGGTAAAACCTAGAGTGATGTAGAGCTACAGCTTTCCATAGCTTCACTTCAGGTAGTAGAGGAGGAAGGCCATATGTCAGGGTGAAGTTTCAATTTCACACGTCTATGTGGGTGTGATGGAAAAAGGTTTACATCATCGCATATCTTATAATGTTGTCAGAGCTACTTGATTACCTGAATCCATCCTGTGATGGACAGACAGGCAGATTAAAAAAAAAAAAAAAAACCATCAGAAAACACTTACCACAGTAAGTTACAGTAAGACATTCAGTTTATAATGTTACTTATTAGTTTGCAGATATTAATAAATTGATATATTTAAATTGTTTAAATAAAAATCATATTTTTTAAATATAATTTTTAGTTTGACCTTTGAAATAAATAAATAAATAAATAAACAAACAAACAAACAAACAAACAAACAAACAAAAATAAATAACAAAAACGTTGTTGTTAAATCTAATTTTTTTAGACTTTATTTTGAAAGCAAGAAACACTCAACTGCAAAACTACAAAATATTGTGACAATTTTCAAGCTAACTAAATCATAGGATGGATGTAATGTTTGTGTGATATAACATCCTGTCCCTTATTGAGTAAAACATGATTTTAAAAAAAATTATGTTTAGAATAAGCATACTCATTATAATCTTATCACTTACCATTAGAATAAATATACTTATTATAATCTTATCACTTTTCATTATCTTATCCTGCCGGCACGATGGCTTAGTGTTTAGCACTGTCGCCTTACACCTTCAGGGTCTGGGTTTGATTCCCAGCCAGCTTCGATTCCCAAATCTGTGTGCATGGAGTTTGCATGTTCTCCCCGTGCTTGGTGGGTTTCCTCCGGGTACTCCGGTTTCCTCCCACATTCCAAAGACATGTAGGTTAGGCTAATTGGCGTTCACAATTTGCCCGTAGTGTGTGAATGAGTGAGTGTATGTGTGTGTGTCTGTGCCCTGCGATGGATTGGCACCCTGTCCAGGGTGTACCCTGCCATGTGCCCTAAGTCTCCTGGGATAGGCTCCAGGCCCCCCGTGACCCTGAATACAGGATTAAGCGGTATAGATGATGAGTGAGTGAGAGAGTGATACTTATCATAACCTTATCACTTATCATTAGAATAAATATATTTATCATAATCTTATCTCTTGTCATTAGAATAAATATACTTATCATTATCTTATCCTGCCGGCACGATGGCTTAGTGTTTAGCACTGTCGCCTTACACCTTCAGGGTCTGGGTTTGATTCCCAGCCAGGTTTGATTCCCAAATCTGTGTGCATGGAGTTTGCATGTGATGGATTGTCACCCTGTCCAGGGTGTACCCCGCCTCGTGCCCCAAGTCATAGAATTTCCCCCAAATTATAAATGTCTTATTTATTGATTTTAATAATTTGACATTGTTGCAATATTAGGATTGTAGTGGGGCCTGGAGCACATTCCAGAAACCATAGTTGCAATGTAGAAAGCTAGAATGACAATTAATTCACTACGACTACTACTATACTAGCTGTATTATTACTAGTGCATTCTATTTTAACTAACCTGGTCTCCCTAAAATGACTTAATGCTTAAATACATCCTCACTCACTCATTATCTATACTGCTTTATCCTGTGTACCGGGGAAACAGGGGCTTGGAGCCTTAGGGCATGAGGACAGGGTGCCAATCCATCGCGGGGCACACACACATACACACACTCCAGGCAATTTGGGAAAGCCAATTACCCTAATATGCATGTCTTTAGATTGTGGGAGGAAACCCACCAAGCACGGGGAAACCATGCGAACACCATGCACACAGACCTGAGGCAGGAATCGAACCCAGAACATGGAGGTGGAAGGTGACATTGCTAACCCCTAAACCACTGTGCCGCCCACTTAAGTACAGAATTTCATACTTTCACTGTTTTCCGTCTGCAGTTGAGCTCCTCTTTATTAAATCACTTCTTAAACATCCATTGTACATTCATGGGAAAGAAGGGAGAGCAGATACTTGCCGAAATCCCACATCACTGGATATCAGTCAGATGCCGCATGGTGGTGGAAGCTTGTGTCGAAACACAACATGATCAGTTCAGAGGCAATTTGGAAAGACTTAGAAAGAGTTACTAAGGAGATGAAATGTTGTTTAGGAAGACATAATGTTATCAGATGTGTTTTCTTGATGAAAGTGCTACCGTGACTTTGAATATGTGGGTTTTGGCAGAAAGCTGTAGACCGGTCATCTTCTTTGGCATGTTTGTTGCAAAATCTCCCAAATAAAATGTGCAGCAGAATAAGTTGTGATGGTGCATGATATTCTGTTTTAGTCCAAAAACTCAGACAAACTGTGTCTAAGTTGACAAACAGGGATTCTCTGTAAATGTCAGAGGACTGCGCATTCAAACCTTTCTTTACTCACTCACTCACTCACTCATCGTCTATACCGCTTAATCCTGTATTCAGGGTCGTGGGGAGCTTAGGGCACAAGGCAGGGTGTACCCTGGATAGGGTGCCAAGAGCACACACACACACACTCACTCATTCACACACTACGGACAATTTGGGAACACCAATTAGCGTAATCTGCATGTCTATGGAATGTGGGAGGAAACCGGAGTACCCGGAGGAAACCCACCAAGCACGGGGAGAACATGCAAACTCCACAGATGGGAATCAAGCCTGGCCGGGAATCGAACCCGGACCCTGGAGGTGCAAGGCGACAGTGCAAATCACTACACCTACCTTTCTTTATTCATATATGCCTGTTAACCCTTTTTAAAAATCTTTCGCTATACACAATGTCAAATGTTTGCATGTGATATCTGTCGACTCCACACATTTATTCGAATATTGAAACTTTTTTTCAAAGATGCATGAAGCCAAGACGAAGTAAATATTATGACGTGACGAAGGTTGTGGTAGTAGGATCGGCACAAATCTACAACTTTCACTCCAGTGTACATCTAAATCTACCAGCTCAATTTAACAAGTATTAGTCAGCAGGAAAAAATGGGGGGGGGGGGGGGGGGGATAAGAAATGCAGTGAAACCACAGACACTGAGATGAAATACTGGCACTGACACTGACACTGACCAGTAGACCACCAAGTTGCCATGACTCAAATACCAGGAACTAGTCAAAGGAGATCTGCTTTCCAAAAAGAAAACGAGGAGGTTATTTACTCATTTCTGTCATTATGTGAATTGTGCAATCGGAATACAACATCTGAAACATATTACAGTTCTGGTCCAAAAAAGAGCTAGTGTTGAGAATGTCTTCATTCATTCTTAAATTTCTCTCTCGCCTCCACAGGAAATATCAGTCGCACTCCCACTTTCTCTTTATACTTTATTTATTATCATTCACTTAAGGACATCTTATATCCAGCATTGTGTTCACCTCCTATCTGTTTTTTTTTTTTTTTTTTTTCAAAGAAAGACGTCTGGATTAACAGCCGATTCACACACACCCCAAATGAAAAATCTGACCTGATTCACACCAAGGTTGCAGTGAATTATGTCTGCTTATAGTCGAATGCCTGGAAAAGGACAGTCATACTCCGAGAAAGGATTCGTTTCAGTCTTCCAGGCAGTAATGATACTTGGCAGATACTTACCCCGTTCTGTGTCAAGTGGTTGAAACAATTGGAAGCAAATAACAGAAGTGGCGGCGAAGGACGTGTGAGAAATGACTGACATTTTCATGCCCTTTCCAAAGAAAACATTTGCACCAGGAATGTGTTCAGTCCCTTCACCTCGTCACACCTTTCACATGCTTCACCCACAATGCTACAAAGGCTGTCACACACCGGTTGACCGTTCGCATTCGTGCACGGTGCAATACAAATGTGTGAGACCATGTGTGTGATTAAATGCTAAGCCATTCGTTTCAAATAGGTGCAATCATTAAGCCCTTATTTGCGCAAGAAAAAGACACTCTGATGGAGAAAAAAAAAGCATGCGTATACTAACTTATCTGTTTTGTGCAAAAAGGGTGAAAAGTCTGGGAAGGATTTTTGGAATGTGGCTGCTGGGAAGCATTAGTGAGGTCAGGCAGTGAGGTCTGAGGTACAATCAGTATTCTAAATTATCCCAAAGGTCTTCGGTTGGGGTTGAGGTCATGGCTCTGTACAGGTCGAATTCTTCCATTTCAAACTTCCATGGCAAAGCATGTCTTCATGGACTCGGATTGTTATTATAGTGGAACAAGTTTGGGCTTTTTAGTTCCGGTAAAGGGGAATTGTAATGCTCCAGGATACAAAGACGTCCTATACGGTTATGCGATTCCAATTTTTTAATTGGAAGGTCACAGGTTCAAATCCCACAACCACTAAGTTGTCCCTGTTGGGCCCTTGAGCAAGGCCCTTAACCCTCAACCGCTCAGATGTATAATGAGATCAAAATGTAAGTCGCTCTGGATAAGGGTGTCTGCCAAATGTACTGGAAATGATTATCAGGTGTCCACAATTATTTGGCAATATATATTTATAAAACATTTTCGCCATGAAGTTACAGATATAAAATGATAAACAGGACCGTATTTAAAACACTATCTTACTCTTAAAGGTAAGCAGGGAAATTTCATGAAACAAGACAACGTTCTCTTTATCTTTTTTCTGTATTTTTTGGTTCTGCTTTCATTTTTGTGTTCTTTGTTTCACAACCCTCTGATGACTGGTTCCTGGTTTCCTTTATAAAGTTTTCCTTTAAGAGCTCTTTGCCTCATTCTTAAAGACTAGAGTCGTCTAAACAATCATTCACATTACTCATATCCCTGACATGAAAATCTTATCGCTTCAACCATAAAGGCGTGCCCTTGGATGAAACCGGCATCATTTTTAAGTTTTGTGGATTGGAAGAACTCAAGAGTCGTGACCCCAGCCCCTACTGAACACCTTTGGGATTATTTAGAATTCTGATTGCAACCTATATAACATGTGTGCTCTTGTGGCTAAAGGGGAAACAAATCCAGCACTTTAAAAATCGATTGCGAAGTCTTCAGAGAAGATTAGAAGTTATTATAGATCTAAAATAATATGTTCAGGAAATGTACAGTATATGGCTGTGACTGTTGCCTCTCCTCATGCTCTGTACTGTATGTCTATAAAGCATTAAAAGCATCGATTTTTCTTAGGACAATTCGGTTGAAGGTTTTATCTTTTTAAAAGGCACAATTTCAGCAAAGCATAATGTGTGCTCTGACTCCTGGGGTAAGCCCACGCTCAGCTCTTGGAAATCATACTGCAGGAATGGTTTTGATACACCATGTGCTGTCAAGTGTGAGTCAAGGCAAGTGTGTGGGCCAGCAGGCTAGTGAGAATCTTACACTTATGTGTAACTCCTGTCTGAGTCTGAGCTCTACTCATTCACTAGCACGCTCTGTCTCGGAGAAACGATATTTTGAATATGTTTCATATTTAGTTTCCAAGTAAAGACAAAACAGAGTCACGCCTTAAAGACCAAGATAAAGATCAGTCTCATTAATGTGTGTACTCATTCCCAAGCAGCTTCGCTCCTCGAGGGCGGCTCCAAAAGACATGCAGATTCGGCCAATTGGCGATCCCAAATCGCACAATAATACTTGATTATTTATGATCGTGCACAGCGATCTGGCAAAGCACACACACTTTGTTAATGATGGATAAGTACTGGTGCGGTAAAGTTGCAGAACTGCTTATGGTAATGCAGTGATGCTCATGGCAGCCTGTTCGTTAGTTAGTTAGTTAGTTAGTTAGTTAGTTAGTTAGTTAGTTAGTTAGTTAGTTAATTTTATAACACTTGATACAAAGTGCTATCACTCAGTGTGGTCTTCCAGATACGAGTCACATTACAAAGAAGGCGAAAAGGGGAAGAAAAAGAGGAAAAAGGAAGAGAAGCATTTTTAATGAAAACTGCGTTTCATCCTAAAATCCCCCCTGCCAAAGCATCATCCACCCCCACCCCCGGGGCGATATGTCATTTCTGACATATTATTTCAGAAATAACTTTGGAGTAATTTTCTAGTCTCCTTTCTAGTCACAGACACACTGAATGGGAACTAGAGTGTGTGTGTGTGTGTGTGTGTGTGTGTGTGTGTGTGTGTGTGTGTGTGTGTGTGTGTGTGTGTGTGTGTGTGTGTGTGTGTGTGTGTGTGTGTGTGTGTGTGTGTGTGTGTGTGTGTGTGTGTGTGTGTGTGTGTGTGTGTGTGTGTGTGTGTGTGTGTGTGTGTGAGTGTGTGTGTGTGTGTGTGTGTGTGTGTGTGTGTGTGTGTGTGAGTGTGTGTGTGTGTGTGTGTGTGTGTGTGT
>JAAGKR010002589.1:57571-90568 GCA_011419295.1 Clarias macrocephalus | reverse complement strand
TATATATTTCTTATTCTTTTCCTAAAGTGTGTATGCATTTCTTGGCTGACTCTATAAGCAGCCGTATTGCTTTGTATTCATACAAACCTTCAATGCTTGTGAGGATCATTTTAATCCTGCTGTGACATGATGAGTATAAACCCACTGTCAGTGGAGAATCAACTTTTGCAAGCGTTTTGTATAATGCATATGCATATACTTTATCTGTGTACACGTTATCTGTTAACAAAAGAGAACGGAAATTTGTATGACAGTTCAACAAAATAAGCTTGACAGTGCATACGCTTTCTAATACAAGGGGTGTACGCAAAGTGGGTATAATTTTCATAATAACTGACACAGGTCATTCACATTGCGCATACTGGTAGCATAACTCTTCTTCTAGACAAATAGTCTCCATCTCAATCGAGGCATTTGCCATACGTCAATCCCGAACGGCAAATGCCTTTTGAAAATCCCCTTTGTTGCAGTACATGGTCTCCTACTGCATGTACGTCTTCTTTAAACTTCTCCCTCCATCTGTACACAGTGCAATAGTGTAATATCCATAAACATACTGTACTGTAGCACAGCGGGAGACCATCAATTGTGACAAAGGGGATTTTCAATGATTCGAAAGACTTGGGTTCAGCAATGGATTGAAAGGTCAGAAATGATAAACACACATTGCCAATATTAATTATTGGTCAGCAAGTAATTTAAAGAAAATCACAAACTGAAAAAAATGCAGCTTGCATAAGTATTCACCCCCATGCTCTGGACGCTTCAGCTAAAAATATATTGCCTTAAAAAGGACACAGTTATACTGTAACTCTCAGCTTACGGCCTTCACATGTAAAACGTGTGAAATCTGCGACAGGATGATCAGGTCTCATTATATAAATATAAAACACCTCAGTTGCACTGACACTGAAGAGACTGGAGGAATGCAAGCGGAAAAGGAGATGAATGAGCTTTCTAAGAAGGTGAAAGGTAAGGAAATGGAACCTGTTTCCACATGTCCAAGCAGTTCAAGTTTACAGAAATGACCGGCATTATGAAAGCATTAAGATTCGCTATTGCACCAAAGTGTTTGATGGTTAACAGGGCAACAGATCCCGGCCACTTGATCTCTGGGCTGCAGATTCTTCTGGCTCCTTTTTTCAGGTGCATTTGTCAAGATAGTGTTAGAAGGGATGTAGCTAACTAGCTAACATAATGAGCAAGAGAGTTGTGAACTCGTACGCATTTGGTTTGTGTTTCACAGCCATAACAACAAAAACAAAGCCTATAATTATAATGATTTGGTGTGACCTTTGAACATATTGTATCTTTTATGCTTGCAATATCACCATGTGTAATTGTGTAAACTACATGCTGTACACATGGGTAGCAGTGGTACAGAAGCAACTAGCGACAGTAGCTAAGCTAACAAAGTAATAAAATAGGTTAATAATACTGCTCGTCACTTTTTAGGTTATATCGGAAATTCTCACTATCAATCTCTATTCATGTTAT
This sequence comes from Clarias macrocephalus, assembly GCA_011419295.1. NCBI lineage: Eukaryota > Metazoa > Chordata > Actinopteri > Siluriformes > Clariidae > Clarias > Clarias macrocephalus. The sequence goes on along the minus strand of JAAGKR010002589.1, from coordinate 89,071 downwards.
CAACAGCATCAACTTCAATTGTGTTTAGTATGTGTTAAAATACTGTTACTCAGATGGATAGCTGTCTAGAAAAAAATGGTTTCTTTGTAAAGTACTTGTATTTTCAGAGCATGAACTTAGTACTTCAACTTGAATATTTTTTTTTTTTTTAATTTCAAGTGGTCTTTCTACATTTAATGAAGTACATTTTTAGGCATGTACTTGTGTAACATGTGTTTTTGCTTTAATATTGAGTTTGTGTACTTCCGCCACCTCAATTAACACCATTCCTTCAGTGCAAAATGGTGGCAACAGCACTGTACAGAAGGGCAAACGTTTCATCCTCGGGAACCTGAGCTTCTTGTCAAAACTGAAGGGAGAATGTATGGAAGATAATAGCTTCAGTTTGCTAAAAATAGCTAAAGCTCGAGAAAAACATGCAGTTTCACATCAGGGCAACGGTCCCGAAGGCCAAAACACTTTACTTTCAAGTGGTTAGAAACAAAAAGGTTCATGTTGTACAGTGACCAAGTCAAAGACCAGAGCTGAATCCTATTGAGAATCGGTGGTATTGCTTAAAAATTGCACTCTACAAAACACATCTGACAACCTGAAGAAGACAAAGCAAATCCGTGAGGACCAATGGACGAAAATAAACAGTGTACAAAGCTGATAGGAACCTTTAACCCAACAGACTTAAAGTTAACATAAAAGGTGATTTTGTCCAAATTCATTGTATAAATACAATTTCGTGTTTCTCATTTTCCTTTTTTTTTTTTCTTTTTTAATCTGCTGACAAATCACAAAATTACCTTGTTATCTTGTATACCTTGTAAAATCTGTTATCTTGTAAAAATATATGGGTCGGGACAGGCTCGATATATTATAAGCGTGTTCTACTTGCTAAATAAGGATTCCCAAACTAACCTGCGAAAGAATGCAATATACTTTTGAAACACAGAGCACTCCCTTCTGTAGAACAAAGTCCTTGTACAGTGCAAACACAATAAAGATATGCAGCGAACATAATCCCCATTTTTGACTAAGTCAGTCTAAAGGTGACATAGGGCAAATATAGAGTGGCGAAACAAAAAGCAAAAGAATGCGGATGGTATTTGCATGTAACGAGAATCCGAGGATGTTGAACAAAACAGTTTTTTTTTTTTGTTGTTCAAGTCTGGCTTGTGGTATGTTCATTTCTTTCATATTCATTGCATTTCTAATATAAAAGTTGTGTGTTGTACCTTTTACCATTATTCTCTCCTGTCTGACTGTGTATAGAAAATATGAACAAAATCTCTCCTCCAGCTAGCCTGAAAATGAGAAAATGTAATAGTGAGATTTTAAAGGTAGTTATGGCGTTATCAACCATACAGTACATATGCAAATGTATAACTAGAAATAGAATTATATTAGCTAGAATAGCATGATATTATGAACCAGTGCATTTATTTCAACCAATTCATGCTTACCCGATTTAACGGTTTTGTGCGGGTTTGCCAAGAATAAAAAGTACATAATTAGATAAAATTCATACGAAGTCGAAGACTCCATGTCATTTAATAAAATATTGAAGAAAAACAAAATCTAATCCTCACCTGATACAGAGGAAATAAAGCCAAGAGGTTTAGCACAACGTTCACAGTGCTGTCCCCACTCCTTCAAACAGCAGACCATAAGAGGGTGTGTTTTATGATGAAAAACAAACAGCTGATTGGCAAGTTCTTTACATGACCATTGTTGTTATTCTCGATATCAAATAACGTGTCTTTACAGTCCACAGTATTGTGCAAAAGTCACTTTACACATGCATATAAATGGTAGACATAAAGGATGCCTTCAAAGGTAATGAAAATCTACATTCAAAAACATTAACGAGAAGTCTACAGTAATTAGTGAAGCGAAGTTAACATTTGGTATGATGATCCGTTGATGACCCTTCCATTTGTGCGGTTTTATAAGGAAATTAGGTTCTGTGTTTTACTGAGCATCCAAGCCACAGTTCTTCTGAGGAGTATAATAATGACACCTGCTTCTTTTTTCATACAAAACCCAGCAGTTATTATTATTATTACTTTTTTGTTTGAAAAAAAAAAAAAAAGGTTTCTTACACACTGTACTGTAATATGCTGCTTTCTTTTCTGCCATTTCACAATTTTGTGCTGGAATACTAATGTTCGGAAGTCAGATTTATTTATTTATTTATTTTTATTTTATTTTTTTTTTGGGACTGACTCAATAATAGTCATAATATGTTAAATGGTTAAGTCATTGGACTACGGTTCGTAAGGTTCTAGGTTCAAACCCCATTACCACAAAGTTGCCACTGTTGGGGCCCCACAACTGCCCAGATGCATAATGTGAGATATAAATGTAAGTCACTCTGGGAAAGGATGTTTGCCAAATGCTGTAATTTGGTACAACAATGCTTTGGAGACCCTTTAGTGTGAGGTACAATTTGTGTATCCACAGTTCTTCTGAGGACTTTGACGTCAGCTTCCCTTTTGTTTTTGTCTTAAAAAAGTGTCTACTTATGTAATATCCCACTTCCTTTTCTGGTATGCAAATATTGTTTTGTTACTTTTCATTTTGTGGTGGAATACTTGCTGAAATGTTTTTCACTCAATAAAAAAAAAAAAAAAAAAAAAAAAGGCAAAAATCTATAGCAAAGTTTGTAATAAAAACATACAGCAAGACTTTGGCACAGAGGTGTACTGTATGTGCGAAGGATCTGAAAGTATCAAATCCAGATCCAGATCTGTGCATCACTAACCAGATCCTTCTGCTTCACATCACTACTTCGGCATGGTTTATTTTGCAATGATTTGCTGTCATTTATGTTCTTTATATAAATTTTTTACTAATATATAATTTTCAAAATGTTGCAGTAGTCCTATATTTTAAATCTTGGGGGATGCAGAAAGTTTATCCTCTCTATCTGGGGACATTTGCCTAGAATTTTGGGAACCCTTAAGTTAAATCGACGTGCTTCACTAATTAAGCTACTTATACTGCTGGTCAAATCAGTTCAGAAAATAGTTTGCTTGCAGAAATTTAAGTACTGAATCTTCCCCTACAATATACCGTTTATCTATGCAAATGCACAAAAAATGCCCGTCTAAAACTTTACTACTTTGTATACTTCTCAGCATGGATTCTTGAGTTAGTATCAAAATCATAAAGCATAGTAATAAATAAGACCATAAAAGAGCCATTAAAACTTTTTTTTTTTTTTAGAAAGTTTCAGTAATATAAATGAATAATGAAATTGTAATTTATAAAATTAAAGAGCCATTCAAGCATTTTCAGAAAGACCGGATTGCCAAGCCACTAACATCCCTGTTTACAACATCCTATAAGTTTTTATTCTCCAAATCTGTTCAAATCTGTTTTCTCTCTTAATGTACAGTAGATACATAGGGAATATTTTGGACCTACAGTAAGGGCTATCCTGCTATTCTGGAAATGCTTGAATGAGTCTAACTTTCATGATTCACTAATGTTATTCAAATCATAAAAAAAAATACAAAAAAAAATCTTTAAAGACTTTATTTGACAGTTAGTTCAAATCCTATAATTGAATTAAATAAACATCATTCCAAGGATGCTGATCTTTGTTTGATTCAAATAATTTCTATTCTGTCATTACTTGGTTACAGTTAAACCATTACTAGGGTTATTACTACATTCTGCCTGTCAGTCGGTTTCTAGAATTCTTGGACACAAATTTCACTCTGTGCACTGAATCCCAGCTGTGATCACCTGTAGCTATGGAACTTTGCTGCTAGAGCCCCAACAATGCAGCACTTCATCAGTGCTCTTGCTAATGATATATTGTTGAAGTATTACACTAATGAGTGCTGAGCCTTACAACCGCCAGAGTAATTCAGGAACCCATGCTGAGTGTGTAATCTGGAACATTTCCACAATTCACAATTCAGATTTCAATTATCTGTATTATTTATTTATTTATTTATTTTTAGAGTCTAGAGCTTAGTCGTCACCTTGAACCTTCAGGGTCCGGGTTCAATTAATGCCTCGGGGTTATGGTGGGTTTCCTCTAGGGGCTCCAGTTTCCTCCCACAATCCACAGACATGCAAATTAAGCTAAGTGGTGATTTCTAAATCGCCCATAGTGTGTGAAATGTAAGTGAGCCATGTAAGTGTGGTTGCACCCTGTCCAGGGTTTACCTCGCCTCGTACCTCAGCAATAGGCTCCAGGCTGTGTATACGGGATAAAGCGGTATGGACGATGAGTGAGTGTTTTTTTTTTTGTTTTTTTTTTGTGTTCAATAATGCAAATATTTTAAATATTTTATTACCTGATTCCTATTTTATATCTCTGTTTGTTAAAAAGACTTTGTTTAGAAGAAGTTCCAATCTACCCAAGAAACTTTTAAATTACTTCATTGTGAACATTGTGAAATTATGGAGGGTTGTTTGAAATATTTATTTTATTGTGTTGATTTTAATGCCCAGGGTTGTTGTATCATATCGCCCAAACCCCAGCCACTGAATGCAGTGACGGTCCCAAGCCTGGATAAAATGGCAGGGTTGTGTCAGGAAGCACATCCGTGGTAAAACCTGGGCCAAGTTATTATTCCGCTGTGGCGACCCGCCAACGGGAGCAACCGAAAGACTAACAACGGCGTTATTGTATCATAGTAGCCTAAACACCTAAATGATTCACAATATGAAGCGTTTCTAAAATGTTTACTCATACAGTAGTACTTTACCCTCTTCGTAGTTGTACACAGGTGTATACGCTGTACTGTATGTTTTAGCTTAATTACTCATGTTGGATTTAATTATTCATGTCAATTTGATTATGCGGACCAATAATAATAGAGCAATCTGTGGTTCAAGTTTAGTAAATTCTTTCAGCGAAACATCTCCTATATTTTTCAAGAGAAGGATGCTTTTACTGCACAGTTGGTCAAATATTGTACAGTATGTCACAAGCAAACTAGACATCAATTGTTTGGTTAAAGAGCGTTTTTGAAGCTCAACTGTAGGAGCTCTGGTCATGACCATCTTGGCAGGAGCTGCCTCGCCTCAACCCTGGTTAATCCATAAATGGGCAAATGGATGAGCAAAAAGCATCCGGCTATTGATTGGAACATGACCAGTTACTGTACATTAGTTACCACCCACAAGCTAGCTTAGTGTAAGCTCAGCTAAAATGCTAAGGTGACTAATGCTAATGTATATGCTAACATTACCTTGCATTCAATTGAAATCTGTCATTAAACATGTTTAATTCTGGTGTAAAGTTGGGCATTTTAACATGGGGTCTATGATTGACTCACTTTTGGAGTGGACAGTCAAGGAACTGCATGTTTTGGCTTCATTTTCAGAACCTGTGCCGTTTCAAAACTCAACGCACGTTTTTGTTTAATGTTGATGGAGGAAAGTAAAATGGGGGGAAAAGTCAACCGTGGTGGTAGAGTGCTGGTCTTTGATGCAACCATGATTTGAACGGAATCTGTTTTCTATCAGATAATCCTGAAGAAATGGATCCAGCCATGAGGTTTACGCATAATTGGGTTATACAGTGATCACAAAAGCCAGTCCATCTCTGAGAGCCTAAAAAAGAAGCCAGTTCTGGATTCTCGTCACTGCAGAATATTGAAAGCAATTCTGCGATATGAAAGTTGGGCAAGTAGCTAAACTAATGTGAAATCTAATCTCCAGTTATCAGAAGGGTTGATTCGCAGTTGTTGCTGCTGCTCACAACAATTGCAAAGTTTAGAGTCATTTACATTGATTTCGCAAGGTTTTTTTTTCTCCCCCTTTTCATTATAAATCAATTGATTATTTAAAAAATGCATCATGATTTTCATATTCATCTTGTCTTGTATTACATTTTGAAAAAGGATATGAAACATTTTTGTGTCTAAACATATATTTAAAAAATAGAAGAAATTCGTACAAAGACGTACAATATAAATATTGAACATAGGAAACAAAAATCAGATCGGCTTAAGGAACAGGTAGATGGTCATATACAGACGAGTGATTACACAAACCTCTACAGCAGAGATAAGACAAAGCAAGGCTATGGCCCTAGAGCGTGACGCATCTTTGAATAAAACCAGGAAATCAAAAACACCTAATCTGGAAGGATGGGAAATAGGGTATGTGGGAACAAGCTTTCACCTCAAAAAGACCAAGCCATGTCTGTAGACTCACGTGTGTTGACAACTAAACAACTAAATGTCTTTTTATTGGTCGTTCTGCGACTGGAAACTTTATAAAGAAATTGCTTTTTTTTTTTTTCCTAATTTTTTTTCCTTATTATTTTAAAAAAAATAAATAATCACATACAGTGACAAATTAAATAGAGCACATTTTATTGTTTTATTATGATTTCATCCTCCCATCTGTATATATCAAAGCAAAATGTTAAGCAACCAGGACTGTGGTGAAACAGGACATGCAGGACAATAAAAAATAAATAAATAAATAAATAAAAAAAAATCAACATGTGGGTCTCGACTACATCATTGTGATAACTATACTGTAAGTGTAAAAACTGTAATTACTAGTCCAGTTCAAAACAATCGAATGAAAGCTTTTTTGAATCCCAAGTCGCATTTTTTCAAGCAGAAGCAACATAAAAAACGAAGGAAAAAAAACCTGAAAGAAGTGCTCTATTTAAAGTGTGTGTGATTTTAATGTAAAGGTTAATATTTTAAATGCTTTTTTAAAATACAGACTACATTGGAAAACTTTTAATTATTCTGTTAATCATCCAAAGAATCACTAATTAGCACATCCATTAACTGTAGCTTTTGATCGTCAAAAATAGCCATACCGTAGATCACAATTTTTTTTTTCACTATATAATTATTCTATTCTTTCCTACACATCTACCTTCCTGGTTTACCACATAGTTTTTTTTTTCCCCTCCACACTATATGAGTTACTATCAAAGACATTGTTTTTAATATGTGATTTATTTCCTTTACTGATTTTGATCTAAATATCTTTGGACTACTGTATTCCTCTATGTGAGACACTTACAGTTAAATCAGGATGATGCTGCCCCCTGTTGCAGCTACATTTCTATTGCCACTCAATTCGATGTGGTGCTCCCCATGTTAATACATTGAAGGTTGTGCTGGAACTGTGAGCACTGCTGCTCTCTGCTGGTTAACGTTGATGTTAAATGAAATGAGTCACATCTCGCCTGCTGTGGTATGAAATTACGTTTGAGTTATTCATTACAACTTTAAAGAGGCCCGGCAGCGTCTCTACCACCGCAGGCGATTGAGAGACTTTAGACTGCCTTCCAAGAAGGTCGGGAACAGCACCGTGCAGGACAGACGAGCTCTACAGAGGCCACGTCATCCGTACCAAGCTCCCTGATCTGCATTCGATCGACAGCAAGCGGTGCTGGACCAAGGCCAGGAATATAGTGAAGGACCTCAGATTTGCACACCTATGGAACATCTTCAAGGACTAAGGTGTTATTTGATTATCCTGTATAACCTATACACTGAACACCTCATACCATCCATCCATCCATCTACAAACCTCTGTGGAGGCCAGTGGTGACCATCCGGTGGTATTTATTCCCATGTGATATGACCTCGGTAGGACCTCTGCTCAACATTCAGATGCACATATACACTGCAGGCAATTTGCCTCATGTGCATGTCTTTGGACTGAAGGAAGAAACCAGAGAACCTGGTGGAAGGAACCCACCAAGAACGGGGAGAACAAGCAAACTCCATGCACACAGACCCAAAGCAGGAATCAAACCCAGGAATTGGAGGTGCGAGGCGACAGTGCTAACCATTAAGCCTCTGTGCTTATATTTTATATAATAAAATCTAAAAATACCTATATATTTTTTTAATATGAAAAGTCTTCCACACCATGAAAAAAAAAATATATATATACATATATTTTTTAGACTGTTCTACATTTCCGACTTTAAAACAGCATTAAAAAAAAAACACAAGCACTATCACACCTGTATATAGTACAGCATATCATAATATAATAAAATAAAATGATAAAAGTAAGCATAATTTTTAAATCAAAGCTTGGCTGAATAAGTGCATGCACACAGTTATTTAAATGGATTTCACTGCAATGAGCTTAATAGCATGCTTACCATTAACCCAAAGATGATCGTGCATCAAGCCTGTCACCCTCCTTTATGCCAGTAAAGCATGGACACTATACTCTCACCAAAAACAGAGACCAAACTCCTTCCACTAGCCCTGCCTCAGGAGGATTCTAGGCTTCACATGGCAAGCACATTGTGTGTTCAACAAGGTAGTCCAAGAACAAGCTGGAATGCCAAGCATGCTTCCTATGCTCCGACATAGACAGCTACACGGGCTAGGACATGTCACGTCGTGCAAGGTGTCAGAATTCCTAAGGACATGCTCTTGCGATTGGCTTCAGACCACTGGGAAGACCAAAGCTAAGGTGCAAAAGAGGTCTGACAGCAGGCGACACTGACTTTAAAACTTGGGAGGCCTTTGTTGATGACCGAAGCCAATGGAGCCAGTCTATTAGAGGATGTATCAGGATCAAGCAAAAAAAAAAAAAAAAAAAAAAAAGGGAAGATGTGCATTTAGGAAAGAAAGAGTGTAGACCAATTGAGAGCAGAAACAATGCAAGCAGAGCAACATGCTTTCATACAACAAATGTAACTGATTGGTTGAACTATTTAGCCACAGAAGGTGCTGTTAACCCTCGCCACTCCATTGTCTTTCATGACAGAATGAAAAAAAAAAAAACAAGAAAACATTGGAATGACTGCTAGGAAAAATAGAAATAGCACACACACAGACATACAGAAGTAAAGGAAGAGATTTGAACGATGTCTCTGCATTGATAGTAAAGGTCTCTAGGAGAAGGTGTCTCAAATTTTTATTTGTCACGTAGACAATTTTATTACAACATGCACTGAAACACTTATATGGCTGTTGGTAACCTAAATAAAATAAAATAAATAAATACATATATGTATAAAATGAATAGAAAAAAAAGATGCGTATACACAACACACACACACACACACACACACATATATATATATTCTCATTTCTATATTTTTTCATATTTTCATGTTCTGCTTTTAAGTTTATATACATAATTAAAAGCAGAATATGAAAATATTTTTAAAAAATGAGAAAGTCAAAATATATATTTATAATGTAAACAGTAAACAGTCCATGTAGTGTGCAAATTCCGCAAATGTATGAAAAAGTCTGCAAAATGTTTAAGAAAAAAAAATCTGCGGTGTGTGTGTGTGTGTGTGTGTGTGTGTGTGTGTGTGTGTGTGTGTGTGCAAAGCTGCAATCGGTGTGCAAATTGTGCAAATGATTGTGCAAGTGATTGTTTGTGATTGTGCAAAGTCTGCATTACATATACAGTGGAACCTTGGATTGCGAGTAATTTGGTTTACGAGTGTTCCGCAAACCGAGCAAAGATTTTTAATAAATTTTTAATCGGAAACCGAGCAAGTATTGGTTTATCATGTATCACGCATGCATAAGTGCTAATTTGATTGTCGTGTAAACAGACAGATCGGATTTTCTGAGGCATTGCGTTCTGTACGTCATTAAAACTGCGACTTCTTCGCAGTTCAATGATGTAATCAGGCACACCAAGACGCTGCTCATCCCAAACAGATGCGCCAGTGTGCGGTAGCCCGCACCTGTTGCAAGCCACCAGAGAGCGACCCCGACACGTCTCGCACCCAGACATTCCTCTGAATGGTTGAGGACACAATAAATGAAGCATATGCGCAGGCTGCAATCATGGCCCTTTTTCTCCTTCTCCGTTTCGCGAACTTTGCATATATCGCAGAGCTAGCATCAAGCATATTTCACCTTCGTCCATCTTGGCTAGTGTGTATTGCAAGAACCTCCCTTTAACTATGCGCGAGGTTTCAGACGGTATGGCAAGTGTAAACACTTGAATCGGATATGGGTCAAAGTTGAAAGAACGTGTAAACAGACGGTCAGAAAAATCTGATATAGGCAACAAATCAGAATTGGGCATCGAGACCTGCAGTGTAAATGGGGCTTTACTTGTATAATCAACATCTCCCTCTCTCTTTTAGCGTTTCTTATGCGTGTGCACACGTAATTTGACACCAACACACACACACACACACACACACACACACACACACACACACACATACACACACATACACATACACACACATACACACACATACACACACACACGCACAGATGCTCTATCGCCTTTTCACCCATCCCCGGATTCACAAACACACAGAAACTCTGCTCTGTCATGATTCTTTTCAAAGGTAAGGTGCTGGTTCTTTTTTTTTTTTTTTACTTTACAGCAGTGATTCCCTTAATATGCTTAATATGGTTTTAACAGGATTTCTTTTTTCTGTTTCCGCTGTGTTTGTGTGTGTCCGTTTGTTGTGAAACTTAAAAAATTATTCCGTTAGTATGCTCACGCCAGTCTCCGAGAAATTTCTTTTTTTTCCTGTTAAAACGGTGTTTCCGTTGTGTGTGTATTGTGTGTGTGTGTGTGTGTTTGTTGTGAAACTTAAAAAGCGAGGTGGGGAGAGGGAGGAGGAGTGTAACTGTGTAAAACGAGGCGAGGGAAGGGGCTAATTCCGCACACACACACGGCACCTGCACGCACCAACGGAAACACTTATCTGTCGGGATTTATTTGTACTTTTTTTAAAGATAAAGTGCAGATTAATTTGTTTTATTTTTATTTTATAGATTGTATTAATTATTTTTATGTATTTATTTTTTGGGGCTGTGGAACGAATAATTTGAGTTTTCATTATTTCTTATGGAAAATCATGATTTGGTTTACGAGTGTTTTGGAACACGAGCCCACTTCCGGAACGAATTATGCTCAAAATCAAAGGCTCCACTGTACTGTAATTTATACAATATAAACTCTGTAGTCTGAAATGAGGTGTGTGTGTGTGTGTGTGTGTGTGTGTGTGTGTGTGTGTGTGTCTGTGTGTGTGTGTGTGTGACAGCAGCAGTGATGTTGTCCGTGTTTTAAAGTGCAAAGTTAGTTCTCATCTCTGGCTCTTTGAATATTATTCATTAAATAATTTTTTTGTTTGAACAATTTAACAATGCTATGACTCTTTTTTTTTAATTAGGCACATTTAATTAATTGTGTGTCGTTGAAATTTAGAGAGAATGAATAAATTAGCATTGCTTTGTGCGTGGTTTGCCTACATATCTTTATTTTATTTTTTCCCCATGAGTTATGGCCAATATTAGTTTAATAAGCAGTTTGATAATCACCTTCGGGTCAGCCATTTCTACCTGAATGCTATATTATTATTATTCGCAATCAGTGTTATTGTGTCTCATCAGTTGAATTTCAGCTTTAAAAATACGAACTGCTTGACATTCAGGTAATTGCATTAGCATTAAAAATACATATGATTAGGCAGATTGAGATAGAACTGTATAATGAATGACAGGTGAATTTCTATATTCAGACTACTCAAAGCAGGCTACATTTCTGGCCTCAGCATAAGTAAAATGGATAAAAAATTAGGTGGATAGTTGGTATTATTTAAAAAAAAAAATATATATATATATATATCAGAGTTTGCTTTCCATGATAGTTTTTCTAAAGATTGCAGTGGGCACCCATAAATGGTGTATTCGTACTTTGAACCCAGTAGAAAGAATCTCCTGACACAGGCAAATGAGACAGAGACAGTCTTTGCATATTACAGTATATCTAAACTATTTACCTAATTAAGACAGGTTGCTAGAAGAGTCATTAGCTATGGGTAGTTTAACTAATAGCAGTTTGATAGAATCACATAATATTAACTTAAGTAATTCATTATGTATTAAATGAATGTACTTTATTTTAAATGTGTAAATCCATGACGGGTTTTGTTTTCCTATCATTGCACAATTATGACATCCTTCCTAGACCACTTCCTCTAGATGTCCATACAGACATGTCCATACTGAGTCTTTGACAACATTTAAACGATGAATGACTCAAGACGTTTTTTGTGTCTTCAGTACTTTTCATTTCACCTTAAATTCATTTGGGAGCCACGGTGCACGTCAATATGTGTGGAAGTAATAATAATAATAATAATAATAACAATGTTGTGTATGGCTGTTGCATTTGTTTTTGTATTATTTTTGACATTTCTCTTGATCGAAAGTATTTGTATTTTTTAACTGTATTGTACATATAATTGTAAAGAAAGAAAAATAAATTATTGACACTAAATTGCATATTTTCAAGGGCACAATCACAACTGCAAGCTAATTGAACTACTGGTTTATTCCTGATTTATCAGGTGGCAGGTGGAGTTGTAGTGATTTGCAAAATCATATAAAATTTACACTGATATAATTAAAGTAAATTTCAAAAATATTTTAAAAATTCATTTTGGGCATTTGTGCATTTTAACACACTTGTGACTAATAATAATAATAATAATAATAATAATAATAATAATAATAATGGCAAAATGGAAATGTCTCATTTTGCTGTCAAACTGTTCAGATGTACTGTACTTTATGTACACTATAATATAAACTAAGCCTCCCCAGGGAAATTTCAATCCCAGAAAATTGTTGAGGATTGTCTATTTAAAATTTTAAAGGTCACGAAAGATCAAAAAGCATTTAGGGCTACAGGCATGCTTCATACTGTAGACAATCACACATATGTATCTTTACTAATCAACAATGTTAAAAGACTAGATTGAGCACATGGCACAAAAACGAAAACAAGCTCATGCTCTCAAAACATGATTCAAAATATACTGTACCATAAATTTCTATTAATGCTATTGTAAAATACCAGAAGTAGATCATTTAAAATACCGAAGCTCAATCACACTAGCTTTTCTGGATTAATGACAAAAATCGCTACAGTATTTCCTATGAGAAATAGGACTGAAATAGGCTTACCATGGTGACAGAGGCAAATCTAAACAGAACGGTCTCAACACTATAACATGTGCACACTTCACCTTTCCTCTAAGATCTTGGTCCTCCTGCATATCGAAAGCACCTCCATGGCACCTCTCAAGACAAACGTGGTTTGCATGTGCGCTCTCTTGCACGGCCAGTCTGAAATAGATTTCTGGTATTTATTTTTTTCAGAAAATCTTTATTTATTTATTTATTTATTTATTTATTTATTTTTTTTTACAGATTGTGTGAGCACGACAGTCACACCTTTTTCATTGTTCCTGGTAGGAACTTGTCTCAACAGGTAGAAAGCTGTTATTATATCAAAAGGTCTCCCAGTTACTAATGTGTATGGGCTCGAATACATTAACATTTTTATTTTACACTCAAACGAAAATTATAAACTATAGTACACATGCGCAAAATAATCGGGAACCGCAGGGTAACCAAAACAGACGGAAGACAACAACTTGGAAGTGCATATACAGTACTAGTAAAAAAGTAACAAATCTGGAACAGAAAGCTGTGAGATTGGAAACTGATAAGTGATAATTAATAACAGCAATAATATTACTGCCTGGAATGACGTGTGTGAGGATCATTTGTAATCCAGATGAATGTGAAGACTTGATTACTTCTGCAAGATATCTGACAGCAAGTTTTGATTTATTTATTTATTTATTTATTTATTTATTTATTGTGGCTCTGTAATGAGTTGTTTTTTGTGCACATAGGTAAAAAAAATAAAAAAATGCATCGCTGCTAGGACTGATGAGGAGCCAAGGAAATGTAAAAAACTATTCAGATTAAAAATATATTAACTACCCTGGCTGACTGCGAAGGGGAGTGTTTACTTTCAGTTTTGCGGGAACTGTAATCATCACCTAAAATAAGATTGCGTGATGAAATATCAGGAATATTAGAGCAATCCTGCTTAAAGAACTTTGTGCCCTAATTTGAGGCATGAATGTTTACAAGGAGCTCTAGCATGAAAGATAATCATGTATCTGAATCTAGCCTGAAACACATGAAAGGAATAAGTTAGGCAGATAATTACTGCCTCTCTGGATTTAAATTAAAAGGCTCTTCATGCTCATGAATTTACATAGAAGGGCTCTAACGAGCTTGGTTAAATTTTGCTTTAAGTGGATAACTAAATGGCGGCGCAGTAGCGTAGCGGTTAGCACTGTGGCCTTGTGTGCACGTTCTCTCTGTGCATGGGGGGGCTTCCTCCGGGTGGTCTGGTTCCTCCCACACTCCGAAGACATGCAGATTAGCCTAAAAGTCTATTGTAGTGCTCCTAGTGTTTGCTTGTGCCCTGCAATGGATTGGTACTCGGTGTACACTGTCTTGTGCTCCCAGTCCCCTGTGATGGGCTCCAGGCCTCCCGCAACCCTGTACAGGATGAGGAGTATTTATATACATAAATACATACATACATACATACATAAAACTGTATGCATTAAATATATATATACGAAAAAAAAATTTGTGGGGAGAGCATATCAAGAGGGTTTTGGGAAGTTTTGTCTGTCTGTTTGTTTGTGCACGCATTACATAAAAACTACTAAACAAATTTTAATGGGGTTTACACAGGTGTATTTGGCCAAGCTTGAGGTAACATATACATATCTGGCCATTAAGAACGCACATTTCGAGAAAAGGGATCTCGCGCGCTTCCGCGGCAGCTCGCGGGAAACTTTGAAAATGACGTTCATTACCTGTAGGGGGCAGTCGTGTTTCAATCTGAATTATTGTGTGTCTACTGAATCCAAAAATGTTTTCTCTCTCTCTCTCTCTCTCTCTCAGGCGCCCATTGACAGCAAGCGGCGGAGCTCATAAACGTGTCGAGCTCAAACTTTAAATACTGAGACGTATTTATTCTTCATTTTCATCTCTCCTGTAATGATGATACTTCTTTAATACTTAATGGAAAAAGCGAAGTATCATCATCATCATTAGTAGTAGTAGTAAAAACTACCGCTGATTTGGGGTATTTCTAACAGACACTCTACTAAATGATAATAAATAGATAAAATAACCCAGCACTTTAACATTCAACCCAGCGGACTTTTTAGAGTGTAACATAAAAAAACATTCCATTTTAAAATAGCATGGGTGAAATCATAGGTGGTGTATAGAGTGAAAAAAACAATACAACAAATCTCATGGTAAATTACAATCCGCTCATGGCAAGAGAAGCTATGCTACTTTGAAATTTAAATGGAAAATTCTTATACCATAAAAAAGTCGATCTTGAAAAAATCATTAATTAATCTCCAAATTCAACTGATGGCGCTGTACACAGGGGCGGATCTATAAATTTATTCATGGGGTGGCATTAAAATTATGAGGGGTGGCAACACTGAAGCAAGCATCCTTGCATGTTTTTGTGGATTCAAGGAACGCTATTCTTATTCGGTGTATACACTAGGGTGCACATTTTTACATTGTCCTATAAAAATGAAATAAAGGCTGATGTATGATTGACTTAAACCTGATATTTGGATTGGAATGTCAGATAAATTAAAAAACTCTTTTATTTTTAGAACAGTAGGACACTAGTGCTGGGGTGGCAAATGGGGTGGCAAGGCTTTTTCTTAGGGTGGCAATTGCCACCCCGGTAGATCCGCCCCTGGCTGTACATTTTTAAAAAGATTACGTCAATTAAATTCTACAAAAATGAAGTCATCTAGTAGACAATCAGTGAGAGAGAGAGAGAGAGAGAGAGAGTAACTAAAGTGATAATATAACATTGTTATTGCATAATATTTTTATATAGTTGATGAACTTTTTATGTGATCAGAAGTCCTGAACACTATTCGGAAGGCTGCTCTGCTTCATGAGAGAAAGCTTTGCCTTTATAGTTCTGTGAAAGAACAAGCGTTTAAGATACATAGCCAGTGTTTGTGCGGGAAAAAAAACTTTTTGAGAAGATTCACTTTTTGAATTACAATACAACAAATAATAAATAAATAATATTCACTCACTCTCACTTATCATCTATACGGCTTAATCCTATATTCAGGGTCACGGGGGGCCTGGAGCCTATCCCAGGAGACTTAGAGTACAAGGCGGGGTACAACCTGGACAGGGTGCCAATCCCTCGCAGGCCATGTATACATACACACACACACACACACACACACACACACACACACACACACACACTATGGCCAATTTGGGAACACCAATTACCCTAACCTACATGTCTTTGGACTGTGTGAGGAAACCGAAGTACCCGGAGGAAACTCACCAAGCACGGGGAGAACATGCAAACTCCATGCACACAGAGACGGGAATCGAACCTGGACCCCGGAGGTGCAAGGCGACAGTGCTAACCACTACACCACCGTGCCACCAAATAATAGTCATACATAATAATATTTAATATTCAGTTTTGTTTTAGATATACTATATGCTTTGCTAAGACCCTAGACTGCCTACAAATATACACCAATCAAAAGCAGCTGGTGAACTTAAATTCTCATATACAGTAAGCAGGGAGGTTTCGAGGAGAGCAAACCTGTTAGACAGATAGGAGGGGTGCATCCGTGAATGAGTCTTAGTGTTAGCTTTGGCTTTGTGATTATGTTGCAGATTCATTTCCCATTCACTCTGCTTTGAAGGAACCAATTAAAAAAGAAAAAGAAATAAAACAATAGCACAGATTTTTCAGATTATTTTCATTTCATTTTTCAGATTATTGCTGAAAAATGGTTTGCTTTAAATGCTGATATACAGTAGGAAAAAAAAAAAACTCTTGGCAAACAATTGGAACAGGTTTCCTAAACCAAATCATCATTTCAAATGTTTTAATTTTGACTATTGTGTTTTTGTTATCATTGTTGTGATATATTTTTTGTTTTCAATTTACTTGCTTGTTCTCTCTCTTATACACCTTTTCTGAATTGCTAGCTCAGATCCCGTCAAATCTTAACAGTTCACCATGGCTAAAAAAATAACTCCACTTTTTTCTACTCCTATTTTGCAACTGATGTAATTGTATACAATTGCTACATTTAATTTATCATATTTCACCAGCAAACTAACACAATTTATTTCAGATCCTAGTGAACAATCCTACATCCTGGCCTCAGCATATCCTGCCCTATTCCAGCTATGATACAGGAATACTGTACATCTTGGATGTGACCTTCAGAAAACAACCCTGATCTGTTGCTGCCTGGTGTCCATAAGTCCCATTTTTAGTTACAACAAAGATTCACTCGTGAGTAGAAAAATTGGGATCCAACAAAAACTGATATTAATTTTGTCATGGCACTTCACACTTTAATCAGGAATCTAGTTTGGGCTTAATAGTTGTTTCCACACACACATCATTTTGGACACCGTGTGTAAAGTTGTAAAAAAAATAAATAAATAAATAAATAAATAAATAAATAAATAAATAATAATAATAATAATAATAATAATAATAATAATAATAATAATAATTATTATTATTATTATTATTATGAAATAGAAGATGCTTAACTCAAATCTGACCAATTACTTCTTTAAAAAGTTTTTTTTTTTATCAGTTATTAATCTTGCAGTATGATACATATTCTCCAGGAAGTACAGTTATACAAATAGGAAAGTATTATAATACACAATGCATATGCTAATAAAACAGTTTGTCCCATGTGTGTTTTGTTCCTTACTGACTGTCAGATATGGCAGTTTCAGGCATCGCATAAATACAGACGTAGTCTTAACAAACACATAAACACTGGGACCAGATATCCAAAAGTAACAGAACAGATATTCAACTGATTAACCGAGGCAAAAACAAAATTCACATACAGGTCCAAAGCAGCCACGTGCCCCTAGGGGGCAGTCTTGACATACCTTACCCTGAAAGACAAGGGTGCCAGCATGGCATTTACAGAGCTGGGGCAATGTCGAATCCAGACACGGTGACTGCATGACCCTGACAAGGCTGGAGTGCACTCCAGGGTCCGCCAAGCTGGTGAAAACACCATCACATCCCCAACACCAGAGGGCATTGCTCGGCTAGGCAGAGGCTGCATTCCATTCTGAAGTGAACTTTACAGGGTGCTCCCTACTCCATTTCCAGGGGATGACCGTGAAGGGAACTTCCCTCGACAGAACTACACCGTTTGATCACCCTACGGAGTCACTAGCAACAAGACCTGTTGTTTGATCGTTCCCTACACCATTTGCAGTTCCCTTTGAGCTGAACACTTTCGCGGTTTGTAAAATGTTAGGGCTAACAGATGAAACAGGAAGCAATAGGAAATAAAACTAGTAAATATAGTAGGAAAGAGAAGGAAGTAAAAAAATTAATGGAGAGTACGTCAATGCTAAGAAAGTTAAGAGAAAGCATCCTGAGAAGCAGCCAACAGGAAGCTTCTCACAGCTGACAGCGGGCATTTGGGGCCAACTGGGAGGATCTTAGGGCCAACAGAAAGCATCTCAAGGATAACAGGACTTATAAGCCTGATTTACAGTATGCTTCTTCACCAAGTCCACGCCATTGGTCTCATGTACTGTAGGTACTGCAAGGTTATGGCATAGCTTGACATTACTCTCCACACAAATGTAACTACCCATCACGACGACATCGGCCACAACAATTTTATTGATCACTTGGTAGAATTTCGAGATTCGTCTTCTATGCTTCCATCTTTTGAAGTCATACTGACTATCATCTAATTTCTTCTACATTGCAATAATTTGTGAACTGTTGTTCAACATCCATTGCAACTCTAACAAAATCTGTTCATTTATATTTTTGGTAGTATGCAAAAATACCTCACCAGAGAGAGGTAAAGAGACTCAGGAAATAGAAACCCAACCAACAACTAGCAGCTTGGTGGTGTAACTGCAGGGCACAAGGATTAAGAAGCCTTATACTGTAGACTCATAGCCTTGACCTTTGCACTCCAAATCTACCAGGATTTGCATTTGGTGCGGGGAGCCACTGTGCCAAAAGGCGTACCGTAGCATATCATGAGCGGGGAACCTGCCAGCTAGGCTGCATTGCTCTCCACCAGCAGTCTTATCATGGCACACCATGCTGGAGCTCATGTTCCTGCACCTCACATCCCTGCCAGCTGCCGGCAATCTCTGCTTGCCTCATATGTTTCTTGCTGCTTGTGTGCCTTCTCACCATCCATCCTCCCCCCACCCCGCAAAAAATACAAAATGAATTAGAAGAGATCCCATTCGATACCCCAAAGTGTCTTGTCCTTGCATTCATATATTGGAAATGCAGATTTTTAACACAAAACACCAGGATCAGATAACCAAAATAGCAGAACAGAAACTCAACTGATTAACAAAGATAGTAGAAGAAAAAAATAAATAAATAATGAAACAAGCAGAAACATTGACAGAAACAAAACAGCAGTCACAAGTCTAAAGTCGCTGCATCCGTTTTGATGGATTTCCAAAGGGTGCTACATATTGAAATAACATCTAATATAATTATTGATGGGGCAACAAACATGGGTGGAGGATACCTAAACTGGCACTCAGATTGCATCATGCCCAAAAAGGAGTGTCAGAGAGTGTTCCACACTTCCACACCAGATATTAGGCCTGTGCAGATTTATTAAATAAGGCCCAGCATCTCAGGGGCTGATTCACCATCATCCACGCCTTCTTAGTCAAGCCATTGGACTCACATGCTGCAGGTGGCGTCTATATAGCCAAAGTGAGCTCACATGAGGTATGAATTTACCCAGGATCATTGTCATCCCCTGAAAGGGTAGTAGATGGGATCAGGGTGGGAGAACATGGACAGAGGATGAACCTGACATGCTACCACACATTTCCTCTCCTCCTTGTCCATATTGGGCGCCATCAAAAAAAACTACACAAGTGGGTCCCAAGAGAGCATCCGCGGTCTCACGTCAACAAGGAAATAGAGCTGTCACAGCAGACCATTACCTGGGTCTGGCTCCACTTAAAAAGCCCTCCCTGTAGATCTCTTATTCTAGACCCCAGTCGGAGTCAGGATTCGAGCAGAAGGGATTATGTACTTCCTGTTATGGTGCATCCCACTGCCTGGACAAGGTGTCCACTTTGTGCCAGGCATATATGAAAGCACCAAGTCTCAGTGGACAAAAACAGGGCCCACGTCACCTGCCAGGGGTTTATTCACTTGGCTGGATGTACTGCAGATTTTTGTGGTCTGTCCAAATCAAAAATAGGTGTTTGGCAACCTCCAACCAGTGCATCCACTTACAGTACTGTTAGGCTTATTAAAGGGCCATTTTGTTGACAATCATGTTGCCAAAAAAAAAAAAAAAAGACCGTGTGCCATTTCCAAACCAGGGACTATCAACACCTGCTTGACAAGGGGAGAAAATAAATGGACTGTTTTCAGCGGGGTCTAACTTTAATTACTTCGGCTATGATTAAGATCATGTGAAGTAGCCGACTCCCATCAATGACCCCCAATTCATTTACCTTATTCTGCAGTTACTTTAATTAAAAGGACAATCGGAGTAACGATCTAGAGAGAGGGAAATTAAAGGCACAAATTTGGTTATTTGAGTTTATTTAATGTCTGTTTCCTAGCGTGCTGGTTCGTTTAACTGAATGCAGGTACGGAACCTACCAGGTATTTCATCCTCCATGGACTTGGCATTATTTACTTAACAAATTCTGCTTTTATCCTCAAAGACATAAAGAAATGTTCCTTGCGAAGACTTCATTGGTCAGCAGGTGGAAGCAGAGCACTGCATTCCGGTCCAGACGGCTTTCATGTTCGTGTTAAATTGCTCCTCAATATGTCATATTACCCAAGGCATTTTTGTGAAATGGCTTTTTTTTTTTTTTTTTTTTTTAGAGATACACATGCACCTGATTATTCTCAATTTTAGTAGGAATAAAATTATGGTGGATTATCAAGCAATGGAAATGCCATGTTGCTAGTCATGGCAAATGAGATTAGGCTGTGCACATTCTTAAACATTCAGTCTAAATATGATTACTGTAACATCTTCTACTATTTTAAAGCCTTATCATTGTTGATAGCTTTCTTTTTTTTTTCTTCTTTTTTTTTACGTGTGCAACATTTTGCAATATATTGCTCCTATAAAACTACATTTTAGTATGAGAGTTTAAGCATTTGCAGTAAAGCTGGGAAATAATTAAAAATGACAACTACGGGCACTGTTTAAAAGTTTATGTCTTTTTCAGATTCCTTCCACTTGAATTAAATCAGCTTAACTGGCATATCGGTATCGCAGTATTGTCAAAAACATGATTCAAAATCACGATTACAGACTGGATTAAGAGGCTTATGAAGCATTCTTTTCAATACATGATCCTCCGGTATAATATAATGTATTCCTTCCTCCCCTCTCTGGAATACGCAGAGAAAGGAATAAGATTACCTTGTCTGTCCCATTTAGGCCTGTTTATGCACAGTAATCATAGCGTGTGTTATTCACCTCACTCATTTCACCCCCATCACGTCCCTACTTCCTCAGCAGTAGCTAAGGGGGTTGAATACTATATTGGCTGGCCGGATGATAAAGGAGAGGGACATAAGGGCTGTTATTAAACACGGCAACCTGTGCTTCATCAGAGTGCATGAGGATGGATGGAAGGACAGGTGTGTTGTGTGTATATATAAAAAATAAAAAAAAAAACAGAAAGAAAAGCTCTGCACTTCATCCCTCACTGTGGCGTTGACTGCAGTAGTCACTTTAGAGTCTGCACACATATTCCCCTCTGCTCTTCAGCTATGAGGAATGCCTTTATTAGATCAGAGAATGGGCAAATCTAATTTAGTCTTCACATCAGGAACATCAATGACTGCCATGAAGTCGGGTATCTATCTGTCTGTCCGTCTGTCTGTCCGTCTAGCCGTCTGTCCGTCCGTCCGTCTTTACAATATTAAGAATAGAATATAGACCAATCAGCCATAACATGGCTAATGTTCAGCTGTCTAGCAAGCACAAAAAGGTCATGCTGACCATGACGGAAATTCACCAGAACACCCAGTTCATCATAGCCCACTATGCACGGTGCCCACCAGGCAACCCACCCGGCTTCCGAACCCCTTTTCAAATCCCTAATTCAATCAAGCACCCATGTGATGTGCCGGACAAACAAGTCCAATCCCTTTCCCACAACCCACCGTGCTCAAAAGATCTGCTGCCAACGTCTTGGAGCCAGACATCACAGCAGACCACCAGAAGCCCTGTGGAGCCACAGCCCGAGGGGGCCAGAGCCACCATGTTGGCACCATGTAGGTGGATGTAATGTTAATGTTAATGTTATGGCTGACCGGTGTATAGGATAGATAGAAAACTGTATAGCCAGCCTCGTATTAAAAACAAACAACTGTTTCAGTAATATGTACGTGTCAACGATAATCTCGTTCCTTTTCATTTTTGTTCCTCTGTGCTGGTGCTCTTCCTTCAGTGCCCTTTACGCATGTTAGTATGCCTAGTCCTGTTTGAATAAGTTGCAGGTTTCACCCTTAGCTGCATTTCCTCAGCTAACAATGATAAGAAGGAAGGGAGGGGCTGCGAATGACCTTTAAGAAAAGATTTTTCATCCGAAAATCTAAAAATATACATACCTAGTGCACATCTAATCTAACTGCGAGACTCTCCATCACCGTTATCTTGGCGTCATGTTTGTTTATGCTGTGACGAAAAGACGAAAGGCTGAAAATGACAAACCGGTATAATGAGTGCGGTAAAGCGAACCTGACGCAGAGATGTAGAATTATCGCATAATGACTGGCGAATTTTAAACCTTTTCAATCAACTGCTAAAAAGTGGGCAGAGAGAAGAAAGAGTGTAGGAGGGAGCATTAGAGGATCTTCGTAATTCATACAGGATTCATCTACATAATTCCTTCATTGATGTGTCGCGTGCTGTCTGCATGCACTTCCTACTTCTCACAACCTGTCGCACGGAGCAGAGGCCAAGAAATAGACAAAGAGAGAGAGAGAGAGAGAGAGAGAGAGAGAGAGAGAGAGAGATGTGGGAAGCTACTCACAGGAGCTATTTTCTCTTGCTTAAAGTGTAATTTATCTAGTCGGACAGCCTATTAGTCACTCTGCAGTGTAGGAAGCCCACCATAATCTTCTCCACCAAAGTAGGGGCTACACATACAAACCCACAGGCAGCAGTGAGCAAGAGAGAGAGAGAGAGAGAGAGAGAGAGAGAGAGAGAGGGAGAGGGAGAGGGAAAAGAAAAGTGATGAGAAAGGAGGAGGTGGGCTGCACTAAACTGTAAGGACAAGATCAATATGCCATTAATGGGAGATCTGACACTCATGCGAACGCCGGTTGTGTAATAGTGAGCAAACAGCTCATGGTCCTCTATTTGTGTATGGAAAGGATGGGTTGTAGCCTCTGAGCTATCGATTCCTCACTCTGTACAGAATGGCTCATAATTCACAGGGAGAATGCAGACCATAACAATGATACTGAGGTTATAGTCATCCTTCCAACAACAACAAAAACTTTATTTAAAAAAAAATAAAATAATTATATATATATATATATATATATATATATATAATAAAACAAGGGCAGAAAGAGGCAGAAAACTAGTTACTCGACTAGGATCGAGTACTCCATAAGGACACTAGCATCTTTGTCTTAATAGAGTATAGTGAACATAAAGTAATATTACATATTAACTATCATTTTACAGACACCTGCCACTGTTATTCATTGTGTTGATCTGTTGTCATTTAGTACTAAATTAATAGCTGCAAATAGCATAAGTGTTTATCTTTGCAAATATTGGCATGATATTAAATAAATATTGGCCGTGTGTGCTAAAATTGCAACCAACCAACGAACCAACTAACCAACTAACCAACCAACCAACCAACCAACCAATCAATCAAGGTGGAATACAGATAAGTATGAATGACTCGCCTTAAGCACAAAAGTAAAAAGGCATCAATATTTTTTCAGTGTGTTTAGGTGTTTGATGCAATTATTATTATTATTATTATTATTATTATTATTATTATTATTATTATTATGTTGCACCACCCACCTTTAGCTTTGACTGATGTTTGCATTCACAATGATGAAGTTTTAACAAACTTCTGCAGTGGCACAACATTTATTTCCATCCATCAACTTTTGGCTGAGATCCTGCATTGATGACGGGATACGCCATAAACTCTTCTCCAGCACCTCTCATAGACTTTCATTGGGGTTAAGGTCAGGACTCTGTGGTGGCCAATTCAGGTGTGAAAATTATTCTTTATGCTCCCAGACCCACTCTTTCACAATTTCCCCCAATTAATGTCTTTTTTTTTCTGGATTTCCATGACTTCAGCCCTGCCCCTAGGAGAAGTCTCTTTTGAACTGTCAATGCACTTCATGCACTGCTCGCTGTGCCAGTTCAACACTTTTGTTCTCAGCGTTTTTGGCATTGTTACTACTTAGGCTATGTTTCTGTTCCAATTACTTTGGTAGTCTTTCTAGCAATGTTTTTTTTTTTTAAACCCAGCTGGTCCTATTGCAGGAAGATAGTAATGACCACAGAAGTGCTTTTTTATACATGTCCTCATTAAACATTTAAAAAAAATAAATAAAAATCAGGTGAAACAGCAGCTTGGGGTTAGGATTAGGGTTAGTAGAACTCACCACATTCAGTAGAACCGGGATGCAAAACCCATCAAGCACCATGATGAAACTGGCTCTCACGGAAAGCAAGACTGCTGCAGACGAGCGTTACCAGCCTCAAAAATCACCAATTAATAAACAGCACATCAGATAAGAGCCGTTATAAAGACTGTACAGGGCATACGTACAGGAGCAGATACATCTCAGTATCAACTGTTTGCATATTTTGGATGTCTTCAGTTTTATTATAAAGTGTAGAAAGAAATTTTTAAAAGGCCATGGAATTAGAAGGCGTGTGTGTGTGTGTGTGTGTGTGTGTGTGTGTGTGTGTGTGTGTGTGTGTGTGTGTGTGTGTGTGTGTGTACTGTACATATACTGCAATGCAATCAACAACTGGGGTCTCATTACTTCAAATTAAACAAATCCTCTAGGACCCATTCAAGCTCTTTAAAAGGCATTAACAGCCAGTCAGTCTTTCACCTCCATTGTTTCTCCTTAAGACTCTGAGCCACCAGGAGCTGGATTGACAAAAAAACGAAAGAAAAAAAAAAAAGTGCAGGAGCAGAATAGTGGGTTTACAGAGGATCTGAAAAGCATTGAAAGCAGGTAAAGCCTCCAAAAGGGCACATAAGCCCAACCATAGAAGAGATTTAATTAAAAAAAAGCATGGGTAGCCATGTCGGATTATCCATGTGACTACAGTAGCACAAACAGAGGGCTGCTTAAGTCATAATGCCGGCATGTGTGTAATTCTCTGTACCGCTTATCCTGTTCAGGGTTACGCAAGGCTCAGGGTACAAGGCGGGGTAACACCCTGCAATCCTTTGCACGACACACACTTACTGTACTCACACACTATGAGCAATTTGGGAACAGCAATTAGTCTAATCTGCATGTCTTTGTATTGTGGGAGGAAACCCATCAAGCACAGGAAGAACATGCAAACTCCACGAACCCTATGAAATCTAAACTATGCTTACGTGAATATTTTAAAAGGTTGAGCTAAATCAAAAAGGACAGTAGCTGAAAATACTGAAAAAAAATGTCTTAGCTTTGTCACTTTATTCAATAATGTATTTATTCAACTTCACATTTTAGACATTGGCACAATGTCTGTGTGATCCTGAGCTTGGGTTTTAGTCTGCATTGGGTTTCTCTATGTATATATAGATAAGAAGAAAAAATATATATATATATATATATATAAGTTGTTTTAGGTATCAGTTGCCCCTAGAAATGAAAATATGTTAATTATGGCGTACTGTATAGTCGATGACTATAGTAAATATCACGGTTTACTATGGACTGATCTAATTACTATAGTAAATTATACAGTTTAACATAGTTTGTAGTCAATTACTATAATAAATCCTACAGTGTACTACAGCATATAACCGATTACTATTGCAAAAACAAAGGTTTACTACAGTATATCATAGTAAACCATAGTATATGATAGTAATTACGGTAGTATTTTTCTATATAAATGCTACTTAAATCAGCCAAATGAAATCTTAGAATTCTACCATAATTAATCTCTGCTTAAGGCAGAGATAAAAAGATCCCTAAGAATATATAACTCATCTGACAGTAAATCAATTCGTGCACTCCCATTAGCACTATGGTAAATGTTGCTTCACAAATATTAATAGTGTTTGCACACCATAGTCTAAAAAAAAATGAGCTTTTTTTTTTTATTTAATTATTCTGTTCATCTGTTTGCATGTTAGATAAAGAGGCAAAATGCACTGGATTTTAAACTTATGACTGCCTATAAACATGCAGGGCAACTGAGTTATGGGTTGAGAACATCCAATAAATTGCTTTAGATGGCTTATTCAAACAGTGTTACCATGCTGACACATTAAATCAGCACATCTTTGAACGTAGCCCATTAAACAGAAGATTATACTCCTGCCTCACTACATAACCTGACGCTATTACTTGTATTAAATATTTGCCTTTTCTTCTTTTACCCCAGCCTGTTTTACTCTTTGATTATAAGTGATCAAACATGATTAGGGATGTAACAAGACAAAAGCAACTCCAGGACGCTTTCCGAAAGATAAAGTTCCTAAAGCTGTTTTTTTGCAGTCTGAGCAAGAAGAGACGTGATTTTCAAAGAGTAAATAGATTTAGCAAAAATGCGGTTTGCTCTGAGATTAGTGCCATGTCATAATTACACATGGATAGCTTAATTGTGCCGACTGCAAATACACACAGCCTCGTAGTAACAGTTGTCTCTCCTGTGAAGATAAAAATGACACTGTAGAAGTCATTAACTCATCAACCCAGAAATAAAAAATGGTAGTGAACATGACATCACTAGTCTACTAGACTTTTCTAAAACTAAAGCAAAAAAATTTTTTTTAAACTTTTTTTTTAGCATATTTAATTAATGTAGGTAATCCTGACCAATCACAGCAAAGATCACTCTGGTCAAACTTCAATTAAAAGGCAATCACAGTGTCACATTAACATGGCAACCCCAGAATACCAGATCACTTTACATATATGACTTCAGATTTTATTTATCAGGTTCCCATCACTGACACAACACTATAAACACAGAATCTGAGCATTTAGTCAATTGTGAAGCCATACATAGCATATCCTTGTTTGACTTATATACAGTATTGTTTTTGTTGTTAGCTATTTTGCTTTTTGATTACATTCTAGTTCCTGTCTTTTTTTTTTTTTTGGATTTTTCCCCAATTTTCTCCCTAATTTAGTCGTGTCCAATTCCTCCCCGTCACTAGGGGGCTCCCACATTAAGGCTACTACTACCACTCAGCCGGGAGGGCCGAAGACTACCACGTGTTTCCTCCGAACCAAGTGACGCCAGCCGACCGCATCTTTTCGAACTGCTCGCTCGCGCACCGTTGGGGGCGGCGTAACACACTCGGAGGACGGCGCTATCCGCTCCCTCCGCTGCGCGAGCTCACAGACGCCCCTGATTGGCTGTAGAGCCGTGATTAATGTTGGTACTTCCTGTCTTTTACTGTTAATACCCTGAACCTGACTCACTTTTTTATTTATTTATTTATTTATTTATTGGATCATTTTTAAAATTAACCATTTGGCTGAGTGGTCAGCACTGTCGCCTTGCACACTCCTATAGTCCAAAGACGTGCAGATTAGGTTACTTGGTGTCCGCAAATTTCCCATAGTGTGTGAATGAGCGTGTGTATGTGTCCTGTGATGGCTTGGTTCCCCATTCAGGGTGTACCTCCCACTGTGCCCCAAGTCTCCTGGGATAGGCTCCAGGCCCCCCCCCCTGGGATAGGCTCCAGGCATCACCACCACCTGACACACAAGTTACAACATCCTCAGTGCTATTCACACTGTGCTGTAATACATGTTTTTATATATTAAGTGTTGTTATATATAAATAATTCAGCACATTTAAGGCTGCACCAACACTTCAAAGTACTCATGGAAACACTCCATAGCGTATAAAAAAAATCTTGTGAAAAGCAGTAGTCCTCTTTCTAGACCAGCTTTACTGTAGTGATCAATTTAAAGCACAGGAACCCAAGACTCCAAGACTTGAAAACTGGTTTCTTACAGAAAAACTCTCCTTACAGAAAGCTTCACCACAGGGCTGCTCCAAACCCATCCTGGAGGGCCAGTATGCAGCACATGTAGTCGTTCATCCGCACTTAAACACACCAACTGAACATGGCAATTAACAGATTCGACGAATCATCAGAGTTCAGACTGTGCTCGACACCGGTCCTCCAGGCCTGGATTTCAACAGCACTGATGTTTTTTTATTTATTTATTTATTTTATTTTATTTTTTTAAATCTGTCGCCTGCTTTGTTGAAATGAAAATCTGCAGCCGCACTGTCCCAATACATACAGTATAAGACTGAAGAGCGGAAATGAATCGTGTCTGGCATACTGAGTAAACAAGTGGAAGAATCTGAAAATGACACAGCCTATCCATAGGCAATTACCTGCTGCTGTTTTGTGAATGATGATGTATTATGTATAAGTTTAGATTTTGGTGATTGTATAATCATGATCTCAAGTCATGAACTATGAAACAATGAATTTCAGATAAATCAGGATTTTTATCAACCAATGGGTCAACAGATGCTGGAGAGTTAATTTTACACAGTTTTATTAAAAAAATTAATAAATAAACAAAAAACTATTAAGTTTATATACACTGTATGTCTTTGGCTCATGATTATATAATTGTTTTTATATGAAATATAGGCAATTCCCATTTGCCTATTACCTATTGGTAACCGACATGTTATTTTTGCCATACTATTGTTGAAGTACTTGTACAGGCTCGACTTTCAATATGTTGTATGCAGAAACACAGAAACACAATATAAAGTGTCGTGACATCTACTGTTGTGTAATAATCTGTTTCAATGCAATAAACGGGTTTATTGTGTTCAAAATTGTGATGTAGTGGGCGTGGGGTAAGATTTTCCATCTCGGTCAAATTTGCTTGGGGTAAATTAGGCCAAAAGATATTCTAATAGGATTTCATGAAGTACTTTAAATATAATACAAACCTACACATTAATATTACAAATATTTGGAAGACTTAATCTGTCTGTCGCAAATATAGAATCAATTTTATGTATGTATTTATTTATTATTTATTTTATTTCAAGGAAGTATTTAAATGACCCTGACTTGCCAAATGTATACAATAACATACTAGAATGATTTGACTTGCAGTTGGAATTAATCAAACAATTGGAATTACAAGATTAATCGACACCTTTTGACCAATCCAGCAGTACAACAGACATTAGCCATTTCAATTTAAATTAGAAGCACAGATTTAAGGGCCGGGGAACAACCCACAAGGAAGTGCTCCTGCTGTGTCTGTGAACTACAAACACCATTAAAAAGCACTTAACAGTAAAAGGTCTGTTTTACGATAGCTTGTAGAATTAAACTTTTATTCAAATCTGAAAGCAAACAAATCCAAATCGCACTTCAAAAATCACAGCACAGAAAACAGTCCAAGCTCCCAAATCCAACAGGATGGGGGAGGCGAAGGCGGTGTTTTATCTTATTGTCTATGCAGAGAGAGAAATGAATATTCAGACGCTTTTGTTTTGTTATTTAATATGATGTTTTAAACACACAATGCTTTTAAACCTTAATGTGTAACTCCGGCATTATTCATAATTTCCGATCTCAGATCTCAAAAAATAAAGACAATCAATACAAAAAGAAATAGCATCTGTTCAACAGGTCCGGTGATAAAAGGTGTATAATTTATAACTATATTAACAGGCCACTCTGCAATTGATGCTGATATAATATAATGAAAATGTCCATGAGTTCAATGAATACCCAATTAATTAAACACATTTATTTCCACTACGCTAGTGTGACACTTTGCTCACATTATAATACTAAGGCCATTTGTTCTTATAGTATGACTCAAGTTAACTGGGGTAGTAATGTTCAATTGGAACATTTCTATTTTAATTGTAATCTGGTTCACTATTTGAGTATCAAAGCATTCTAGCTGCTGGTGAGCAGGGCAATGGAAAATGGGAAGTGAGTGAGCTTCTCGCTGGGAAAACAATTCACACATCTCCACAATACCACAGGTACAGAGATAAACTGGACTGAAAAACTAAAGATTTATTGTTTTTTTATTTTATTTATTTTTAATTGTATTTATTCATGTTTTAAAATAAAACCCTGGATACAACTGGCACAAGTAAGCCACAATATTTTAAATAAGTTACTGGTCAGATTTGGGTTAAGCTTAATCTTCTATTTAATAATAATAATAATAATAATAATAATAATAATAATAATAATAATTATTATTATTATTATTATTATTATTATTATAAATAATAAAACTATTTTTAATTTTTTTTATTTTTATTATAAAATAACAAAAGAAATCATATGATTTATATATATATATATATATATATATATATATATATATATATATATATATTTTTTTTTTTTAATCAGCCCTAGGACAAATATTGGAAAAAAAAAAGCCACTCCTTTAAAAAAAATTTAAAAGAAAGGACAGTATCCATCGAAGGATACACACAAATACACACTCATACACTCATTCAAGGTGCTAGTTGTCATTAAAAGACAGATTCACTTTGGAACTAAAATGTAGGTGGGACTACTCTGATTTCTTCGTCTCAGAAATTAAAAACAGTGCAGAAATCCAAGAAAAAAAAAAATCCAAAAATAACTCTATAGCATATCTGATGTTAGATATCAGTAAACTGGAAAGCAGTGGAGAACGGCAATATTTTCCCCTCCACTGTCCTAAATGAGTGTCACTGAGGGACATTATTAGTTCTATTCTGGTAGAATAGCAAAGATTTTCTGGGCAAACCCATTGAGAATAATGGGTTTAATAATTTAAAAAAAAATTTAAACAAGTGGTTTCATTAGACATAATTAATATTTAATTAAAAGGTTAAAGGGAACGTCTTTCTTAAATTTTCAAAATTGAGTTGCATATAAGCACATTACATTACATGTACAGTACAGACCAAAAGTTTGGACACACCTTCTCATTCAAAGAGTTTTCTTTCTTGTGTTCTTTATTGCGTTCTTTAGCCCAAACGCGTCTCTTCTGCTCGTTGCCTGTCCTTAGCAGTGGTTTCCCAGCAGATCTTCTACCATGAAGGTCTGATTCACACAGTCTCCTCTTAACAGTTGTTCTAGAGACGTGTCTGCTGCTAGAACTCTGTGTGGCATTGACCTGCTCTCTGATCTGAGCTGCTGTTAACCTGCGATTTCTGAGGCTGGTGACTCGGATGAACTTATCCTCCGCAGCAGAGGTGACTCTTGGTCTTCCTTTCCTGGGGCGGTCCGCATGTGAGCCAGTTTCTTTGTAGCGCTTGATGGTTTTTGTGACTGCACTTGGGGACACTTTCAAAGTTTTCCCAATTTTTCGGACTGACTGACCTTCATTTCTTAAAGTAATGATGCCACACGTTTTTCTTTACTTAGCTGCTTT